>PVIJ01001542.1:123543-194509 GCA_004024925.1 Scalopus aquaticus
GTGCCATCCTCACAGGTGTGAGGTGGTATCTCATAGTGGTTTTGATTTGCATTTCCTTGATTATAAGTGATGTTGAGCATTTTTTCATGTATCTGTTGGCCATTTGCTTTTCTTCTTTGGAGAAGTGCCTTTTGAGCTCTTCTGCCCATTTTTTGATTGGGTTATTGGCTTTTTTTGTTGTTGAGTTGTGTGAGTTCCTGGTAAATTTTTGTTATCAGTCCTTTATCAGATGTATTGTGTGCAAAGATCTTTTCTCAGTTGGTAGGGTGTCTGTTAGTTTTGGTTAATGTCTCTTTTGCTGTACAGAAGCTTTTTATTTTGATGTCATCCCATCTGTTTATATTGTCTTTCACTTCCTTCGCGTTGAGGGATGTGTCTTTCAAGATTTTGCTGAGATGTATGTCATGTAGAGTTTTGCCTATATTTTCTTCTATACATTTTATGTTTATGAAGTCTTATTTAGAGGGCGATCACTGTGATTTCTACACCTTTAAGGAGTTCATTTTCCACTAGGGCAGAAAGAAAAGCCAGTGTAAAACCAATGAGGACACACAGTGAGGAAGATCTCTCTACTTGGTAGAAGTTGGTCACCTTTGTTCAAAGGGTTTCTAACCTAGCCAAATAGTTGCATGTGGGAGGGCACTACCATTAAGGACTAGATCTAAGGGCTAGCAGGATTTAACCCACTCACAGAAGAGAAAGTACTGCAGGCAGAAGGGAAAACATGAGGCAAAAACAACACATTGTGTAGGAGGGGGAAAGCAGGACTAGAAGCTGAGCAGTTGTCGGAATGTTTCCACAATGAGTCACTATGTAGAAAAAAATGAGCCTGAAGATACTGGCTGACCTCAAATCATAGAAGGCCTTACAAATTTATGCTAAATAATTTGAAATATATCCTGCGGAGCACAGCATTTCAATCATTTCAAGGAGAATAAATAACACTTATTTTTATTCAAAAATATCTACCTAGATACCTAATATATAAAAGCTTGAAACACAATACTTATAATTGTACAAGCTATCTTTGGTGAGGTCAACTTACATAGCATCAGAGGGGCAAAATAATCATCCCATACACCTCTGGGTTGTTCTCAGGCTGGACAGCGAATCAAAATAGCATCAGACAGCTTAGCAAAGGAAAACAATAATACATTTAATAACATAAATATGGAGAATTTACATGGCTGGAATTCTAGAGAATAATAATAAAGTGGATCAGGAATATTTATCCTGCATTTTAGGACTTGGGGCATAATTCACAAGGATATTTCACAAGAAAGACAAGACGGTAACCTCATTTATACTCTGAGAGTAATGCTGAGATTTTAAATACAGAAAACCTAGAAATGGATGAGACCTCCAACTACATTTTTCTAGGTTTTAAAAGTGATTTGCTTCTTGTATTTGGACAAAGGCAGAAGCTTAGGACATACTGATCTCTTCTTATATCAGGAATGGAAAAAGATTTGGGCAAGAACCGAAGCTTCTCCTAGCCTTCAGGGCCATCACTAATCTCAGACAAAACAATCACCATCCTTTATGCAATGGTAATAGACCCCCAAGCCTCAAAAAGTCTTGACTGACATCTAATTCCCATAAGATGATGATGAGAGCCCTACTCTGGGCCTACTGAAAATTATCTATCTCACCTTTGGGGGTACTGACCCCATAATAGTCATATTTTAAATGCAATAAGGCTACTTTAATATACCCCCCAAATCTTACCCTCAGCATATATTTCTATATTTTATTTTAGTTGAACATTAGTTATGAAAAAGCCTTAAATCAGAAAGATAACTTTTTTATAAATAATCATTAAATAGAAGTGGTTAAAGGAACATTATTCTATATCTGGATGGACAAAGAGAGGGATTAAGCACTAACAAGCCTAACGCACAGCTTAATGAATGGGCTACAGGATGTCATGGTTATGGGGAACTAGTGTCACCATGGCCATGGGGACAATGCCATTTCCCCCACTTTCACTTCTATGCATCAATATCTCAGTCACCTTGGTCTACAACTCCCAACATACCATGAACCGGATTTCCAGAAGAGGGAGCTGCTGGGAAGGAGTAGAGCAAAGCAGATATATATTTGTATGGAAGGGAGAGGGGAGACATGGTCGTTGGCTTCTCCTGGTCGTTGTTCTTGGCTGCTGTAGCAGGCAGGCTCTTCAGAGACAATGGCAGCCATTATCTTGACCCTCACTGGATTTGGTTTGAGGGGCACATTTTGAATCCTCTTCTCGGAGTATTATTTAACAGAGTTAAAATTTAGTCTTCTCATTTTGCCCTGCTGAACAATGCTGGGAGACACAAAATAGATGAGAAAGGGAAACCAATATATAGTTGCCATGGGAACTGGTCATGGGTCCACATGACCAATAGAGGACTATCAGGAATTATGGAAAATACAGAAACAAGACAGATAGAACCTGACAGGACACCTCCTGTGTGGAAGGTCCACTGACAACTTATGTCCCAGCAGATAGCAACCAGCAGAGACCAACTCACCAATCATAAAAAAGCCTACAAAGGGAGAGAGATCAAAACAGCGATATGAAGAGCACAAGAGATTGTGATGACTATTCACGGGTGACTTGCGGTGGGGCTTTTTTGGGGATTACCTGAGAGGAGAAATCAAACATTGCATAAAAATGAATATTATAATTTTTTTTTAATTCCACAAAAACAAATTATAAAAGGGAGCCCCAAATCCTTCTTCCTGCTCAGACATCTCCCTTCTTGCCCCCTGCTCCCTTGCAGGGTATTTCAGTAATACTTTATACATGCTTTTCTGTTCTCTCCACTGTCTCTTTAATTCTTTCACCTCCCTCCCATTCCTCCAGCCTTACCCCAATATTACATTGTCCTACCTCCTTCTGCCCCAGCTCTCTGGACCTGCCTAATCCCTTCCTTTTGTGGTTCCTGCCAGTATGTGCCTTGGCCTTGTTCTGGCAACTCTGCTATTGTCCCTTGCCTGATCAGCTATGGGCCCTCCCTGATTGACTGGGTATTTGTCTCCAAAGGAATGGGTGATTTCAGAATTTGATCAGAAGAGTTCCCCTACTCCTCTTTTATCTATTCCCTTTAACTTCTCACCAATTAAAGATCTTTGAGCACACTAGAGTGATTATTTCCTTTGTGCGGGCAGGTGGCTAAACCCTTTAAGAAGGGAGAAAATATTTCCCCCCTTAACAATTTGGAGTCTCTGGGTACCCCGTGACTTTATCCAGTATCATATTTGGGTTCCCTAACCATAAATGACCCTCCCAGTTACAAATTGACCAGGGATGGGCCACTCAGTTGAGCCCCCAGGAAAAGTTAAGGTTTTTAGTAGCCTTTTACCAATAACATTTAAATGCTTACTTTACATTTATTAACGGAAGGGGTGGAAGTTGAAGGAAGGGGATAATTTTCTTTTCGGGAACAACATTTTCTTTGTATCTAAAATTTTTCATTAGCAAGTAAGAAAATCCCAAATCAGAGAAATTATTGGAAAGATTAGGCATTGGCAAGGGATTGACAAGAGAATGAAAACCCCAGATTAGAAAATGCACAAGATAACCTTAAAGTTCCAAAATCAGGGAAAACGGTAACTCAAACTTAAGCAGTAAGTCAGCCCTGGTGCATCCCTGTGCTGCATACAGGTTCTACTTCACAGGTGCGGAGCAGCTGCCATGCGGATTCCCAGCACACCCTGTGTGTGAACAGCTTTTGAGCTGAGCTGAGGTCCTGAGACCATCTCTAACTCTCTGGGAATGAAGAAAAAGAGGATTTTTGTCCTGTGGCTTCTGGATTGTCAGGGTAAGCAAAGGGGAATCACTGCAAGAATGGGAAGATTGTGCTTTAAGTTTAGGATATAAAAGAAAGTCAGTCTTGGAGGAAAGAGATAAGAGAAAATTTCCCTTGAAACCCAGAAGGGATATATTCTGTGAATTGGTGAATTGAAGAGGCTCAGGTTCTGTTTTCCCCCAACACCCAGGGAGTTGCTAGGACTGAACATGAAGATAGCTGGTTGGTAACCTAAAAAGAAGACCTCTAGATGACCTTCATTCTGGTCACAATGGAAAAATGCCTGAGGTAGGTACGCAAGTAGAGAAGCACCCACAAACATGGAATATATTCTGACAACACACCTGTTGTTAGGAATACAGACTGAATTTCAGAAGGAGTTGGTATTGGAAATTTCAGTACTTCATAAAACACTGGAACATTTCCAGGGATGGTAAGGCAGTGGATAATTAATCACAGCATATCATAAAGTTTAAAATAGAGTTAAAAAGCAACCAATTTCTTACTGCAGGTCAATAATGTCATGCTCTTTATCTACTAAAATCATTTTACCTTCACATCACCTCATGTAATAGTACTGGTATTATCCTAAATATAACCATGAAGGAGCTGACAAGCAATTAGTTTAAGTAGCAGAATAAGGAGTAAATAAAAAGCAAAAACAGACTGCAAATCCAGGCAGTCTAATTCCAGATTTCTTGTCTGTATTCTATCCTTATCCTAAGAGTTTGGAGATTAACATTGATATCAACCATCTTTTTCATAAAAATAAATTATTTGTTTACACTACATAGAACTTTCGGTATTATGTTTCAAATTGCTCTTCACCCCCTACTAGATAACATTGGTTAAATACAGTCATGGTGGCTAATAATTCTTAAAGTTTCCTTTAAAATATAATTAAAGTTTTCTTTGATATGAGAAAATATTTCCTACCATTTTTTTCTCTTCAAAGTTGTTTTGCAATTTTCCAAATCATACTGCAATTTTAAAAGTCATTTTGCAATTTCCCTGATAGAATATAGAGATAAGGAATAAATCATATATTCCCATAAAGACTAGTGAGTCACAGCTTATTTAGGTTGCACTTGTAGATACTGGGATGTCCAAATTCAGGGCCTCTTGGCAGATTTATTTGACCTTAATTGCTAGTGAGTATTGTCCTATGACTTGTAATTTCTCTCAAAATATTTTAACATGTACTGTTTATGATATACACAATAAGACATTGCATGAAAAACCACATTTAAGTAAAAATTGATTCGTGATTGCCACACATCCCCCAACCAGCCCATGTTCTCAAGTACTCTGAGAGTGACCAATATTTCTTACTATTTGGAGGATCAGGTAACATTCCCCAGGTTTCCTAAGCCCATTTTCTCAAGGTCACTTACATATTAAAAGAACCTATTTTTTTGGCTCCACTTACGTTAGTGATGCTGGGTTCAGGCTTAGTTTTATTCCATGTCTTAGAGGTGGTTAGTTAACAATTCCAGTTTTAGTTTATTATATAAATGTCTATTATTCAGAAACTCACAATCCAAATATAGCTACCATAAGTGCTAACACTATCAACTACAGAAGTTGTATTAATTAGCATACTAGATCTTAAAAATTTCCAAGATTGTCCATACACTACAAACTTTTAAGAATTCTAGCCTTTCAAGAATCCATTGAATTCAGTGCCCTCCACATTATGGAGTAGAGTACTGGGCTTCAGATATGGAAGCAGACCTGTCTATGGCAAATAATTAAGAAACATTTCCTCATTTTAACCAGTTTAGCTGAATTCCTGCTGCTAAAATATTTTATGTAATGTGCATGTATTTTTTTGTTTATGTTTTATGTAAAGTGCAAAGTTTACACTTGTTTTATATAAAATGCAAGGACAGAGACCCAGGACTTCATGTTTTGGGAAATTGTAGCGCCAGCAAGGCACGGGACAGGTTTCCTATGATTCAGGCAGATGGGAAAGGAGGAGTTCTGGAGCCTTTGGTGGCTTTTTCAGGCTTTTAATGATCTTTTGTAGTGAGGCAACCAGGTACAGGGCAAGTAGGAGGCTGGCAGGCCTCCCAGCCCCCGGCGAATCTTCACTCTATTTGGGCTCTCTGGCAGAGGTCTCTCAGGGTCTCTCTGCTGCACCCCGAACAGTCCTCTGCTCCTGCTGTTGCTGCTTCTGCTGCTGCTACTTCTACCTCCGCCTCTGTGATGCTGCCCTTATATGCTGTCTCTCCAGGCCCAGGTTTGCCCACTCACGCTGATCCACACCCTACTCCAGGTGCCACCATCAGGCACGCTTGTAGGACCGCGGGTGCCTGTCATTAAATCTAATGGTGGTAAGGCAGAAAATTCTGATCAATCTTCTGTTTACCCTATAGAAGTGATATGACCTTAAGCCATTTCTTGCTAGTAGATGATTTTGTTACCAAACTCACAGTTCTTTTCCTTCTTTGAGAAAGAATTCAGCAAAAAGCCAGAGGATCCTGTATCCAGAATTTACGCTTATGCAATGCACATTTGACTTATGCTTAAGCAAAGGGAAATGGCACTGAAGGAAGAATTTCAGGCTGGATTCCTGAAGGGAGTAGGAAAGGGTTTTAGGGGGTGGGTCTTATTCAGGTGGGGCAAAGAGGAGCAGCATCACAGGGTGTTTGGGGATGGACTACATGAGGTATACACAGCTTCATTATATGCCTTTTCATACCTCCCAAGTCTCACTAGCTTCTTAAATATCCACCCAGAAAGGTGTAGATTTTAGCGTGCTAATGACACCTTGGTCACTTAGGTTAGACTCCATCATGGGGGCCCTTGCCCATCCCCCTTCCAGGAAATTGTACAACAATCTTTTGTCAGAATATAGTAGTTTTTGTCTTAAGGATAGCAACTTTGGTCAGTCTGGGGGTGGTTAGGCTGTTTAAACAAGATATTAGGCAGCCACAGGTCAGCTGTCGATTTAGATCACCTGCTTAAACAGGATGTTGAGAAACTCCATCCTTTCAGCTTGCAAATTAATTCATCTAAGCCACCTTGGTTTTACATCTAGAATTTAGTCTAAGATTCACCTTCATTTTAACACTCTCTGGGTGGCACAACAGGTCAGAAACCTATAGGCCTCAGCTACCTCTAAAAATTAGAGTTGCCCATACTCAACAAAAACAACCAATAATTCAGAATAACCAAGTCAGCCATGTCAGTTTGCAACAGGACTTTGACCAGGTTATGCATTTAACCTGTGCCAGTTGTAAAATATTTAACAAAATAGTTCAGTAATGGTTTAAATTGTAGTGTTTGTTTTTTTAAACTAGTGATTTGTTTGTTTTTGCTTTAGAGCCCTAACTACATTGAGAAAAGAGGAATCTATTTTCAATTTGCTGATGATAGAAAGGGTCTCTTGTAGAAATCCAAATTGACTGGCATTTTACAGCTCATATTCTCATTAGGGAAGTTTTCATGGCCCTCATTTACAGGCATTGTGCGTAGCCACCTAGTGGCCTGTCTCTGAATCCTACCCCATTTTTGAGGGGTTAAAAATAAATTTATTATCAAACATATTTGATCTTTTTAAAACAGTAAATAATGTAAAAACTATTTTAAACCCAAATTGCAGTTGAGCTTTGCAGAATCGCTAAAGCACCTGCATGCAACAAACAGTTTAAAAACTGCTATGTAGGTGAAGGGAAACTAGCAAAGGATTCTAAGGAAGTGAATAATATTATCAGATTTACATTTGAAAGCTACAACTAGCATCTGTGGAAAGAACGAATTTGTCAGAAAAAAACTGAAAACACAAAGTCCCATTAAGGAAGATTAGAAATAGAGCAGTGGTGATAGAAATGGGGAGGAGCAGGATCTCAAGCTTATTCAGAAAGCAAACTAGAAGGATTTAAGTCATTCTACTACCTTTTAGTCTCTAGTGCAGTTTTTCCTTCAAGCCATTACATTAGTTGACCTTTCCTTTGAAATTGGCTACGCAGAAATGAACATAGACCTCTGTTTAATAAGGAACATAGGCCTCTGTTTAAATCCCAGATCTAGAGTTTATTAACTCTGTGATGTTGGGAACTTTACTTAACCTCTTGATCCTCCATTTCCTCATGTGTAAAATAAGAATAATTATTTCTACACCACAGGTTTAAAAGAAAGAACAAAAGGAAAAAAGTAAATGCCTACGTTGAAATCCTAAAACAAGCCTACCTAAACAAACAGAAATTGGTTATTTGTTTTCTCAAGAATAGAGCGATCTAAGTAACAATAGACAATAAAAAAAAAAAAAAAAAACGCTGGTAGTCTAGATGCAAATATAAATTTAGGGTATAAAAGATAAGCAGTATCTTTTAGTGAAAACCCAGCTATTTAAGAAAGAGGACAGGAAATGAAAAAATGTTATTTATATTTTGTTTTACTTGATTCAACCTATTTTTTTCCAAATGGAATGGTACAGATAGCAGAATCTTATTAGGAATGATTCTATCTTCGGGCTTGTTAGAAATGTAAATGTGAGGAGATTTGATTAGCTATACAATTATTTTGCCATTAACCAAAAGACCTAAGACGGGCAACACAGTGAGGTTCTTTTACCATGTGAGCTCCCACTTAGCTTGAGTTTTGCATCTTTTTGGGTATAAGGGTAAAATCCCATCTGTGAGAAGCCAGCAAAAAATGTTTTTCTGATCTTCCTAATTAAGACTGAGAATGAAATCAATTATCAATATCTCAAAGCAAACTTCCCTGGATCTCCTAAGGCTGTCCTGTGCACGCTTAATACCCAGTCACATTTAAGAGTCTGGCTCTTGAGTAGAGCTATAAATCATCACATAAAATGAAGTGTCTCCTTTATTCTAGAAGTAGCTGTTTGATACTACATGCCAGTTACACTGAAACAGATAGGATCGCTAAAGAAATCCCAACACCCTTTTTTTAGTCTGCAATCCCAGGCAGCCAGTTAATAGTCGATAACAAATGATCATCTTTTGGACCATTACATTGCCTCAGTTTTCATCAAAAAATAATACTTTTGATACTTAATGTAATATTAATTGTACTGACCTTTGAATATCACCAAAAAAGGCAGACAACCTGGATTTTGGTTTTGTGTTTTCTAACACAAGTGATGAATTTTTACCAATATATTTTTTTAAAAATGATTTCAGTCCTGGATTCTTTTTTTTTTTTATACATACAAGCTGGGGTACAGGCAAGAGGCGTGGGGCGGCGAGAGGGCTCGCCAGAGACAGAGTGGGGAGCAGAGCAGGCAGATCAGATATACACTGCTGAGGGGAACAGCGGGCGAGGCAGGAGAGGTCTGCCGCACCATGGGGGACTCTCCCCAGCTGGGCATCAAACTCGTGCCGCTGCTGCCCACAGCTCCACAGCGCAGCGCTCAACCGCTGCGCCACCAGGGAGGCCCCTGGATTCTTATAAAAATGGTTTTTGGGAAATTCAGTATCATTTCATTATGTCAGAATGGTAGTGGGCTCTACTGTTATCTTTAAAACTTATTCTCAACTGTTTTTATATCTGACATTATCTGAATACAAGTGATTCTGATCTAATACAAAACCAACAACACACTGCCTGCACTTAATCTGTCCCACCCAGGTGCAATCACAGTGCCTTCTCCTACATCAGAATTCTGCTGGATACCTTTAAACACAATTCTTTGATGGACAAGCAAACCAATGTCATCTTGGAAGGTCAAACATATTTGCCACGAAGTCATAGGTTAAAATCTTGTGCCCGATCCTAAGCACAGCAGTTATTTTAGTTAGGCTAAAATGACTGTAAATGTCTGATACAGGACTTTTCCTCACTAAAATATGAAGGAGTTCATCCATAAATGGTCAGTTTTCCATTAAAATTAAAAAGTTTACATTTCCAAGGTAGTGAATAATCTAAATATAATTCTAGTTTCATTCTTTCATGACTTCATTCAATACAATTGAGAGCCTAAAATGTGACGAACACAACAGCATGCACGTGAACAGAGCAATGATCATCAGAAACAAAAATCTCCCTCTCAGAAAGGTTTCATTTGGGTTAGATAGTGAGACAAGAGTCCACAAATACATACTATACATCATGGAGATAAGTGCTACAAAGAGAAATGAAGCAAAGAAGGGGACAAGGGACAAAGGCAGAGGGGTTGTCATTTTAAACCGTGTGTCCTGGAAAGTGTGAACTTAGAAGACACAGTTGAGTAATGACCTGAAGAGTGCAAGGAAGAAAAATGAAATCCCTGCAGCATCATCCAATAAAGAGAGGGCAGCAAATGCCTCCAGTGTGTTGGAGGAAGAGTATGGCCAGAGGAGTGTGAGCCAAGGGTAGAGGTGTAGGAAATGAGTGTTGTGAATTAGCCAGGAGAACAGGCGGTGGGAAAGATGGGAGCAAGAGCAGGTTTGGGATGAAGATCAGAATCAATTTGGAGTATCTTAGGACCCAGGTACCTATGAGCCATCCAAGAGGAAGGGCAAGTAGATTCCTGGAACTCAGGGAGAATTCAAGGAGCAAAGGCTCCTGGAGGGAGCGCTGTTCTTAACATCATGCTAAGCCTGAGCCATGCTGAAGGAACACAGCAGGAAAAAAAACCTTCCTTTTGCAGAAAGAATAAATAGTCAGGTAAAGCAGAGAGAACATGGCCTTGGAAGGTGAAACACCACCTCTGGGAAAAAGATAAGACCACGGGAGAAATTTAAAGTTCCTAGTGTATTGGGGTATCTATCTGCACCCTAATGTGGAGGCCCAACTCTAATGTGAGAAGAGCAGGTAAATTTGTTAAGTTACAGCCTCAACTCCTCTCATTACACTGTTCTGTTAAAACAAAACAAACAAAAAACCACAATTCTTCAAGACATGACTAACCTATGGTATATATTTGTCATAATCTGGGGAACACCAGTGAGGCAGAATGTACTAAGGAAAGTACTTCCTGAGGAACTACCAAAGCATCCTGTGAGATCCATGAAGGGCAGGCCGATGCCCTGTCGGTAAGTGTTGTGCAATGATCCTGTGACTGGCTGGCAGGTTCATTGTGGATTTGGGCAGACAGGTAAAGGAATCTTGGTGCCTTCAATATCTCTAACATTCACTAAAAGCAGAAGGAGGGGACTGGGTACAGGCAGACCAGCGGGCTTGGAGGCAGGCATGAGGGAGGCTGGGAGGTTGACAGCCATCACGCCTTCTAGTCCCTGCCATCTCCATGTGCTCTCTTGCTTCTCGCCTCTCTCTTGTGATCTTTTTTTCCTCTGTTCAGGAGCCCATACTTACAGGTTTGTGCTCTCTGGTTTCCAAGCAATAACAGGTGCACATGTCCCGTGCTTGTGCTCCAAAGAGCTCTTTGCAATAACATGTTACCACATGTGAGCAATGAAACCTGGGAGGAAAGCAAAGCCATGGTGGTAAGGCAAAAAAGAACTGAGCCGATCCATTTTCCCTTCAATATGCAACTGGAGTGACAACTTATAAACCACTCATGAGAGTGAGCCAGAAGGGGAAAGCAACAAAAATAACCAACACTGTAGATTTAAGGGCAGAAATTCTAGATTTGCTGATCCCAATGTTAATAGTAAGACACGTAGAGAGGAAAAAAAAGGATGACTTTTATCGTTATTATAATAAATAAGACAAAAGCTTACATTTGATTAGTTCCCTTTGCTTTAAAGAAGAGCTTCAGGAAAATCTCTCGAGATTCAAAAAAAAAAAAAAATCCCTAAAGTCCATTAGTGTATAAATTTCGTACTGTATCACCATCAAAATAACTGTTCTAGCTTGTCAGTGACTGACCCAAAATTTAACATTGTCCAAAGTAATCTAGAACACAATCTATGTCAATGATATTTGAATTCACACAATTATTATGAAGAGTAAAACCTCTTTTTGCTTGTGATCTGTTATTCTGGTCTTTTTTTTCTTGGATAAGAATTAGGAAAGAAAGAAATATTCATGAGATGAATTGCCATTATGAGAATCACCACATATAAAAGTATATATTTCTTAACATGCTGGAACTCAAAGAAGGTTGAAACCCTGAAAAAAAAGTCATGGACAAATGGCTGATAAAAATCTGATTAAAAAGTCATGGACAGCTGATAAAAATCCAGAATATATAATCTTGAGACAGAGAAATGAAAGCTTACATTTTCATGCGGCTCACTATACCTGGAAAACATAACATTCAAGTGCCTTAAGGCCGTAACAATATCCAGTTAGTGGACAGCAAATAAATCAAAAAGCACAATCTCCATTTTTTTGCTTATTTGTTGGGAAAGAAAAAAAGAGTATCATAGTTTACAAACTTACTGTAAAAGAGTCCTCACAAATTTAGTCTTCTAGATCAGAAAAATGACTTATGATTTAAGACAAAGGAATTATTCTCTACACATCTTCAGGAAAAACTATTTAGTAATGATGCTTAATGTAAAGCAGCTGCCTCAGCCTCACAAACGGAGCTCAACGGAACTGCTGGGTGAGTCAATGAGTCACACATGAATATGGAATTACTGAAATGATCATTTGTTTAATTGTCAAAGCCTATCCCTGTAGAACCAAAGTTTGCTTTGAAAGTGCAGCATCTTGGTAAAAATGCGAAAAGGAAAAGAGGTACTTTTAATATGGGCTAGGAACTTTGGACTCACCCTGACTAAGTTAAAATAATGTATAGAGCATCTATAAAGAACGCAAAAATAATCTGGATTTGTTTAATTATCATAGAATGCAACTAGCTCCTCTACAGAGACCCTGTTGTGCTTTTAAACCAGGAACAAGTCTTACAGTACAGATGGACTTCCCAAGGCTCTTCTACCAGCCTGACCTCAGACGTTAGGTTAGGTGAACTGTGGTAGGGGATGGAGAGAGAGAACCAAACTGACGCAGAGAGATAGAGAACAGAATCAGAGAGGTATTCCCTCATCTGTTACGTGGATTAAAATTCCTTTGACTTCTACATTTAAGTTACTCTAACCATATTAGTCCTAAATGACACATCTTAGGAAAAACTCAGACAAATCTCCCTTCAATAAAGAGGATGATATGTGAAAAAATCATTTAAGGTTTAGGGGAGAGGGCATCTCAAAACTTGAAACACTTAGGAGTCAGTCCTGCTTATAGAATCAGAAATTGCATTCTTCAAGTTTTAGAGAAGATAGTCTTCCTTAATATAAGTCTTGAATTTGTCTCAGAGGGCAATATACAGAAGTAGGAGAAAAATGATCTTCTGACATCTAAAAAATGTTATTCTTAATAAACTTATTTTTAGCAGTGACATGTCTATTAAATAGTAAATATTAGAATAGTTGAGGAATAAATTATTCCCAACTACTGCAAGTGATGTTCACATTCTGGAAATCTATAAGATTTTGATTTTTTAAGTCACATTGAAGGCAATTAGAAGCCATACTTTAACTTAGAGTCACACTCTTGATATGAAGGCCACAAGCTAATGAGAACTTAACAAATGGTGTATAATGCAAAGACACTGTGGTTTTAATCAGCTCCTAAATGTTAATGATTAACATGCTAAACTTTTGACGGTTCCATTATGCTTTTGGTTTGTGCTATTCCTAGCTGTTTCGTTTATCATTTCTGTGATATTCCAAGTCAAATGAGGACAGCTTGATTTTGCTGATAGCTGATGAAACTGCAGAATACTGCCTAATTGGATAGAATGAAGTATCTTCTTAAGAGGGAAAATAAACATCCAGGAAGTTATTCTATGAGGGGGGAGAAGGGATGTGCAAAATATTTCTATTACTAGACTTTTCCAAGAGCTTAGATTTAGCCTTTGTTTATAGCATTAAGTCTGACATTCCTGAAAGGCTGATATCTGAATAGCACTTTTCAGTTATGAAACTGTTTCACAAACACTATCTCCCTTCAGTACTCCCAAATGACATATGAGGTAGATGTTGTTGTTACCCATTTTGATGATAAGGACTCTTGGGGTCTCTCCCTGAAGTTAAATTATTTCCTGAAAATTATACAAGGTAAATGACAAAACAGGAAAGTAAACCTTCAAATATGCTGCCCTTTCACCAGTGTTATACTAGTTTTCATTGGGGATCTCTAAGACTGAAAACAAGAAGGAGCCAGTCATCTTGATTTGCTTAGAACGTGATTAAACCTCCTGACTTGTGTCTCCCTTGAAGTCTCTGCCCCAAAGCCTTCTCTCTCCTGATTCCTAAAACAGAAGTGATAAAGACACTGCTTACTTAGGATGCTCCAAACATCGTGACCAAGGAATGAAGGTTCTTACACACCAGCCAGACTCCCTTTACACTACCACTAATAGTAGTAGTTGCATACATAGATTTCCTATTTACTGTGTGACAGGCATTTTGCCAGTTTTATATATTTAATCTGAACAAATCTCAAGAGGCAGGGGCTATTATTATTATATCAAACTGCCAGGAAAGGAAATATGGAAATCTGAAAGATGAAGACACTTGTTTCAGGATACCTTGGACCTTCTCTCGCACCAGGCTCACAGTATAGACCCTTTCTTCATTCATTAAAAAGGTGGAAAATAGAAGGATGGAGGGATCTTCTGTATATGAATGTGAAGTGAGCTATAGTTTTAAGTGAAAACTGGAAAGCCATAAAAGTTATATGTCATAAAAGTTGAAGTGTTTCATAAATGTGACTTATAATCAATGAGAAAACTTACAGCATGTCAGATTACATGAAAAAAAAACTGCTATCCTTAAAATCCATGAACAAGGGGCCTATGGGTTAAATCTCAGTGCTACCACTGCGATGGTCTGAGTTCGATCTCCAGCCAGGGAGCTAACCCACATGGCACAGCATGTCTGTCTAGGCTGCTACTCCCCTTAGCAGTGTATTTCAGTAAAGCTGTCTATTCTGCTCCCCACTCTGCCGCTGGTGAATCATCTCACCCCCACACCTCTGGGCTGCCCCCTAGTTCTTCTATTCATAAATAAATATTTAAAAAGAAAAAACAAGAACAAGACACAATGAGTGCAAGATGACCAGATCCTTAATAACTTGGCATAGCACTCAAATTAGTTTAAGTAACTACATCCAACTACCTTCTGATTATACCAAAAAAAAAAAAATTCTGAAGTATACTGAACATTTAAAAATTAAAAGGAGAAAATGCAATTAGCAAACCAGAGAGACAGAAATATAAATATCAAGCTGCGGTGATGTAGTTAAAAAATGAGAAGTGCTACTTAAACTTTACCCCTTTGCTCGGAGTGATGAGATATAATGTTGGTGACTAGAGGATATTATCTTTATTCAGCTTTCAAAGATTTGTGGCAATGAAACAAGGGGAAAGAAAGGTCCTGCAAGGGTAACTCCCCATAAAGAGCAGTTCATGATCTTTTGCACAGGAGATAAATAGGGATTCTTAGAGCTGGTTTTGGAGAAATGAGATAGAAAGAGATTTTTCTGTATGAAAAAATGAGGGGATTTTTTAATTCTGAAAAGAGAGATATCTAAAACTAAATTTTAATGTATTTCTACTTAGGCTTCATAAATGTCCCTTTTCATTTCTAAACTCTTAGTAAAACACAACAGGCTCCCTATGCATATGTTTACAAGTGTGTGGAGTTCCAAGGGTGTGACTCCTTGTGTGTGTGCGTGTGTGTGTGTGTGTTTGCACAAATCCTAAAGTATCCAAACACTGCCCTAGCTTCTCATCATTTTCTCCTTTCTCTTAAGCTAATGATAATGATGATGATGATAATAATAATAATGCCTATTATATTCAGATATGCCACATGAAGATGTTTATGTCCCTTTTTCAGAAATACAACTTTTATACTGCATAGAAATAGAATATGTAATCCATATAAAATTCACCTGGGAAATCTGTGTCCAAATTTGTGTCAATGATATTATGAAAAATGCAGAAGAATGCAACTAATACGCGCCTTCAAAAATTCTGTAAGACATGGCTAACTTCACCAAGGTCGGTAATTTCCTCCTGGAGAGACTACAAGGGGTCCTAATGCTCTCCCTCTCTGAAACAGAGTCCCAGATTTCAGGAGAGGCCCTACAGCTATATCCATACCTCCTACAACTGAATATTTTTCACTTAAATCATTAATACTCCCAAAATTATTACTCACACAGTCATAATAAGAGATGAAGATTGTTCTAAATTACAGAAACCTAGACATTCATATAGAATGTTTACAGTTGCAGTTCTATCATTTTACAAAAAAATACAGAAACACAAACATTCACTACTACACATATTAAGGAACTTTTTTCCTTCCAAGTGGTCATAAAATTATTGATTTGAGTTCAAATAGACAAAACGGCAGCTAAATACACTGAAAGAGCATAACAGATTCTTCATCATTTTTCACCTCAAAGATAAAAGCTCTCAATAAACCATTTGTCCATTTACAACAATCAGCAGCTAAACAGACCATAAAATAAATTACCAACATTGATGCCACCAATGGGAAATAATAAATTATTCACCTTTAACAAAGCAGAAACACAAGACAGCATAAACCACATTGGAAGAGAAGAAATTAAACTATTAAAACAGCCAAGTTCTCCTGTCACTTTGGGGCCTCCATACAAAGCTTATCTGGGGCATTAGGTATCCTACCTCCCTTGGGAGGATGTTCAGAATATTAGTGAAACTATTGAGTCTCTAGGAAAGAACTCAAAAATTAAATGAAGTGACAATAACTTGGTATTGGAATACAAGAGCAAAAGTAAGAAAATAATTTAGTAAATGGTAAAATAGCCTCAAACAATCTATGGAAAATACAGGATAATTGAACTTACGTTTACAAACACATCCAAACTCAGTGGGAAAAAATAAGAATTACTCAATACTCAGACTTGGTTATTTGCAAAGATACTTATACTATCTTGTACAATAAAGTTCAAATGGATCAAATGACAAAATAAAAAAATCAATCACTTAATAACTACCACCAAAAAATAGGATGACGATTTTTACAGTGTTTGAGGAAAGACTTTATAGCATACATTATTTTTTATTCCTATCTTTTACACTATTGTGTACTCCCGGTATGTTACCCAACACCAATCCACCTGTGAACCATCACCATAGTCCCTTGTGCTATTTTCTCCCCCGTTTTGAGCCCTTATCCTCCCCCTCCCTTGCTGAATGTCTCTTTCTTATTTGGTTCACCTATATTCCTGTTATAAGTGAAACCATTCAATATTTTTCGCTTTCTTTCTGGTTTATTTTCCCGAGCATGATCTCCTCTAGCTCCATCCATGTTGCTGCGAATTGCATGTTTTATCTTTTTTGATTGCTGAATAGTATTTCATTGTGCATATGTACCACATCTTCTTGATCCAATCATCTATTGTGGGGCATCTGGGTTGTTTCCATATTTTAGCTATTGTAAACAATGCTGCAATAAATATACGGGCACATGTATCTTTGTGGATTGATGTTTTTGTGTCCTCTGGGTAGATTCCCAGGAGTGGTATTACTGGCTTGTAGCGAAGCTTCATTTTAGCAATTTGAGGAACCACCATACAGTTTTCCATAGTGGTTGGACCAGTTTGCATTCCCACCAGCAGTGTAGGAGAGTTCCTTTTTCTCCACATCCTTGCCAACATTTGTTGTTCCCTGGTTTTTTAATATGTACCATTCTTGCTGGTGTTAAGGTGGTATCTCATTGTGGTTTTTATTTGCATTTCCCCGATTATGAAGGATGTTGAACATTTTTTCATATGCCTGTTGGCCATTTGCATTTCTTCTTTGGAGAATTGTCTTTTAAGTTCTTCTGCCCATTTTTTGACTGGATTTTTTGCTTTGTTTTTGTTCGGTTGTGTGAGTTCTTTGTAGATTTTTGTGATCAGTCCCTTGCCTGTTGTATGGAGTGCAAAAATTTTTTCCCAGTCAGTAGGCTGTTTCTTTGTTTTGGTTGATGTCTCTTTTGCTGTACAGAAGCTTTTTAGGTTGATGTAATCCCAGCTATTTATCTTTTCCTTCACTATCTTTGATTTGAGGAATGTCTTTAAAAATGTTACTAAGATGTATGTCATGTATTGTTTTGCCTATATTTTCTTCTATGTATCTTAAGGTTTCAGGTCTTATGTCCAAGTCTCTTATTCATTTTGAATTGGTTTTCGTGCATGGAGGTAGTAGTCTAGTTTTCTTTTTCTGCATGTAGTTGTCCAGTTTTCCCAGCACCATTTGTTGAACAAACTGTCCTTGTTTCACTGCATATTCTTTGCACCTTTATCAAAGATTAATTGTCCATATATATGTGGATTGATTCTTGAGTTCTCTATTCACTTCCATTGATCTGTGTGTCTATTTTAGTTCCAGTACCATGCAGTTTTAATTATTATGGCTTTATAGCATAGTTTGAAGTCTAGGAGGGTGGTTTCTTCATTCTCCTTTTTGGTCAGGAGAGCTCTGGAATAGCATATATTATTTTTTTAACTCACATGGATGAGTTTAACTCTATGGTGCTCTGACATACTCTCATCTTGGATCACTTCAAAGCTTCTCATTCTATCCAACGTACTGTTTGGCTAATATTCATGTCTTCTCCATCACTCACTTTCTGCTTCACTCTTAATCATTTTGATGTTTTTAAATGTCTAGTATTTCCCATTTATATGTGTTCATGTATAAACACGTTTCTATTTCATAGATGTCACTATTATATTATCTTATTACATATCATGGTTTTGTTAATCAATATCATGTTTTATTTAATTTTCTCATGTTTCTATGTGTACAATTAAATCATTGCTTCACAACATGGATGGAACTAGAAGGGCTTATGCTCAGTGAAATAAGTCAGAAGTAGGAAGAAAAATATTGATGGTTTCACTTATAGGAGGAATACAAGTGAACCAAATAAGGGATAGGGGAAACAAATAGTAACAAAAAAAAAAAACACAACAAAGCAAAACAAAATTAAACTGACAACTATAAATCAGAGACAGTCTGCAGGGACAGGGGAAGGAGAGGGATCTAAACAAGGGCAGGGAGGGAAGTGCACAAGGGACTATGGTGATGGTGCATGGGTGAACTGGTAGTGGGATTTCTATGAGGACTACACCTGGGAAAAGAAAGAAAACATTGTATAAAAATAAACAATGATGTTAAAATACATATGATTTTTTTTTTAAAAGAGAGAAAAAAAGTCTGGGAAAAAAATAAAAAATGTTACTTCAAATTGCTGCTTGGTAGTCCATGGTGGGTGGGCACAGATTTTTTTTTTTTTCTGGGTGGTTTGGGGTTTTTTGTTTGTTTTTGGGTTTTTTTGGTCAATAAGTTATTTTTCCCCATTGGTGACAACAATATCTTGGAGTACTGGTTTTGTGGTTTGATTATTTGATGATCACTATAAGTGGATAATCTGAATGAGAGATGACAGGGTTTGCTTAGCTTGATTTCCTGTTTTTCTATTTGAACTCAATAGTTCTTTTGATCTGCTACTGCTATACTACCATTATGTCAAACTCCTCAGAACACATTCATTTTTAAATGCACAATCACACAGAGCCCCTCTGTAGACTTGGGTGAGCATTCCTTTGGATTTATTCCTAGGAGCACATGGTTGTGGTGGTGTGGCTTGCACTCCTGGATGGTTATAGCTCTTCAGTTGAATTACATAACCTTAAATATGATACAGGTAAAAATAATCATTTTTTCTTCAGTGAGGATAGAGGAGTAGAAGTTGACAGGTTTCAGTAAATCTGTCAGTAAAGCATTTAGTAATGTTAGTAAAAGGAGTGGGTTTGGTGGGTATAATAATACTGACTTGCAAGTCATTCTAAGAAATAGTGACTTCCTAGTTCAAGCATTTCCTTTTCTTACCCAGAGGTTTGTCTGGGGCTGATTCTATTAAGCCCAAAGATAACCTGGATTTGCTTCTAGATTTTGAGTTAGATTCTGATCTGTTCTAGGCATCTCTTCCCTTTCCGTGGAGCCTGAGCTACTTGAGGTAAGTTAAACTGGATGAGAGAGGGCAAAAGTTTGAATAGGAAAGCAATGAGAATCCTTGACACCTGGCTTAGAACAACCAACCACTAAGTTGCCCATAGTCTGTTAGACAAGTAAGTCTCATGGCCACTGGAAACTTCTTGATATCTCAATAACACTTCTATCACATGCCACTGAAACAACTAATAGAGCAATAGTCTGCTAATTAGTAGGGATGGAAAGTCAGAAAAAGAAGAGATTGGGAATGAAATAAAAGGAAAAGTTAGATGACAATATTTTTTCCTCCTAGGGTGAATATTATAACTTATTAGAAAGAGAAAAAGAAATGGTTTTGGGGTAGTGACAGGGATCCACTGAGTGCATTGATATCAATTTTCTCAATTAAAAAATAGAGTGGACTGGAGAATTTAGGAAAGATTCAAGCTGGCAGAAGTAAATCCTCTTTATTTCAAAATACCTCCCTTCAAGCAGAAATACCTAACATTTATTTCTGTCTCTTTAACTTTCCACCTTCCTTTTCAGAGTTAGTAGTGCAGAGATAAAAATGGATTCTATGACTTTATGACACTCAATTGTGACACAATATGAAAAGAACTATACAAATTCTACCTTTCTTCCTTTACCTGAGTCATGTTCTCATTAATGGAATTATGTTAAGTGAAATATAAAATAGTTGAAATAAATGACTACATCTTCATTAAAAGAAAATTTAAAAAGCACTCACCTCCACATTGCTCTTCATTTGGAAAGGGTAATTAGTCACATATTTAAATGTTTGTAATTTAATGAGAATTTTAAAGACATTAATATTTTAATAGTGAAAGTATGGGCCTGGTAAGATTCATTTTTAACCTCAGATCAATTCATCTACATACATTGATCAGAGTCAGTCATTTATAACACTAGCTTCCTTTAGTGTTTATTCATACTTTCTATATGCAAATAGATCTTCTCCCAGTGTAATATATTTATTTAATCAGTCCATAAGCAATAGTTTGCTGCCACAACTGAACAAATGAGATTGTAATGCTATCTTTTAAAGTATTCTTGATTGAAAAAGAAATTTACTTGACTTTTTAATATTAATTCCTTGAATATAGTCCTATAAATGATTTTTGTAAATTGTATTTTATCCTGCCGAAAAGGTCAGCATTGAAAGATCTGGTGAAACACTATTGAGAGGAAAAATAATTATCATCACCAGACATTCTGCAATGTTTTCAGCATGCTAATCAGAAGTATTTTAACACTTAAAACTTTCCTACACTTTAATCTTAAATTTTAAAAACACCAGTATGGTTGATCTTAGTTCTTATTGGCTCCTTATTGGGAGCCAGAATTTAATTATTTTCTGGATACAAATAAATTCCTAATTGGTAGAAATGTGTTGAGCAGGAGACTGTCTTAACAACCTTACTCAAGTGACAGGCATCTGCTCTTCAGATTCCATTTCTGATTGAGCCTAAGGATTCTAACCTTCCTTTTCAGAGTTAGTAGTACAGAAATCTAAATGGATTCTATGACTGCATGACGCCTCAATTGTCACAGAATATGAAAAGTACTATACAAATTCTATCTTTCTTCCTTTACCCAGAGCTGAGCGCAACCTATGCGTATTTTCTCTGTCCTAGGAAACAGAACTACTGCTAAGACTGCTGTGGGAAGTTTTCCAAAGCATAATTGATAGTCTCAAAAGAATGCTTTTAAGTCTAATTTTACTGCTAGTTTTTTATTATCACAGCAATGTTCACTTGCAAATTGACAGTTACGATAATTACTTGTATTTTCTCATTTATTCCTTCTAAGTAGCTCAGTCACACCAACCTGAAGAGATTCAACCTAAGGTCCTGACCCCCCACAGATAAGTGTGTGCACAGAGAAGCAGTAAAGGTTAGACTTTTCAGCTGCCACGTGGAAGATAAAATTAATCTTTCCTTTAAGGTCCATAGAATCAAGCACCTTGTCACCAGAGATGGTGATCACTAGTCAACAAATTTTTACAAAAGTCATGTTACTGAAATAAAATTAGTCATTTCCTATCAATGTTTATGTGCTCAAAACAAATATGACAGTCAAATTCTAATTTTAGCTCTAGTTTTTTTGTAATCTGCAATAAATGGATGTTTACATCATGAAATACATGCCAATAGTAACAGGCCTACGGTTAATACCTGTAAAAAATGAAGTTATCGACTACTTCTTAGATTTCTTCACTTGTCTCTTGTATGACTATTCAGGAGCATCTCTGGGGAAGTGTCCAGCAGTAGTCAGCCAGCATTGTAGTGGACCATTTTCCCTGGTATCTTTGTTCCCTTGATGCGATACCTTGTTCATCACTAACCATATCACAGTTTTCAAGGAAGAAATCCAGATGGGAATGAAGGAAGTGGATCTTTAGAGACAACTGCAGCCAAGTTTCTGATACTGCATCAGCATGTCTTCTAGTAGTTCCTTGTAGTTTTCTGAGCTCACATTCCCAAGAAAGTTTGTAGACACTAAGCAAAAAAGCATTCCATGCTTGCTTCGCATCACCCTGCAGCAAGTTGTTGAACCGGTCATCTTTGAAGAGCTCTCGAATCCGAGGACCAACAAAAACTCCCTCTTTAATCTTTGCTTCACTGAGTTGAGGAAATTTTTCATGCAGGTATCGGAAAGCTGGCGAGGTACAGTCCATGGCTTTCACGAAATTCTTCATCAAACCTAGTTTGATGTGAAGGGGTGGTAGCAGGATTTTGTGAGCCTTGACCAGAGCTGGGTGCTGGATAGTCTTCTCTCCAACTGCTACATTTTGTCTGCGAGTCCATTCCTTCTGCAAGTAATGCAATTCACTTGCTCAGCTATCCCACTCACAAAGAAACACATGTATTTTGTATAACCCTGCTGAAGTCCCATGAAAAGGGTAAATGGCTTCAAATCACCACAGATGTGCCAGCTGTACTTGCTATACTCAATGGAAGTCAATAGCTGCTTTAAGTTACAGTATGTGTCTTTCATGTGGACAGCATGTGCTACTGGAATAGATGGAAGACGGTTTCCATTGTGCAAAAGTACAGCCTTAAGACTCAGTTTGGAAGAGTCTAGAAATAGTCTCCATTCTTGTGGGTCATGAGTGATTTCTAAGGCATTCATGAGGCCCTCAATATTGGAACAGAATACCAAAGTACTTTCCTTTCTGAAGAAAGGCTCCAACTGCTGGTGGAGCTCTCAATATAAAGTAATTGTGACATCTTCTTTTAGAAGATTCCATTGGTGGAGTCTCAATCCTAACAATTCTGCCTGGTTCTTGGATAAGTCCAAATCACAAACCAGGTCATTTAGTTCTCCCTGTGTTAGTCTGTGTGGGGTTGATGATACACCACAGTGAAAATCTGGATCACTGCATGCTGATGGAACAGGAGAACAGGTCAGCTCACCCCTGACCTCATCGGATGCATCAAGAGAATATTCTGCTGGAGGTTCTGAAATAGGAAGTCCCTCACCATGTGGAACTGGTCTCAATGCAGACAGAATGTTTGGGTAGACTAGTCTCGACTTCCTTTATTTCGTTATTCAGCCAGAAAGAGGAGGAACTAAGCAGAAGTAACAGTCTTTTACGTGGTTGCTTGGCTCTCTCCACACCACGGGGACTGCAAACGGCATTGATGGTCTTTTGCCATTTCACCACTGTGAAAGCTGTGTTGTACATGAAGCACAGCATAGATGCGGGGCCTAAGGCTTTTCTTGGTCACCAACTTGCATTCGAAGTAAAGATGATAAGCCTTCTTCACTTGAGAAGTGATACTTTTCTTCTGGTTGGCAAATATCACTTCCCCATAAATAGAGCAGAAATTGTCCATGCTATTAATGCACTTTTGAGGCATTACTATTCTGTATTGTGCCTAAATGGATAAAATAGTAATGGTTCTATGGAACAGTAGCTTAAAGTGTCTCGCACAAAGTCTGAAATATTTTCAATGCTCAACCTTTCTGACAGGGCTTTATCTAGTGCACTGCTGACGTCAGCTTACTTCAGCAGCTGCCTGGCAGTAGTATTGCACTGCATCAGAAAATGATGCAGTCAATTTTGGATGATGTGTGCATGATGGTATTATGCAATGTGATACAATATTACATCATTCTAGGCTGATTTAGGATGTTGTTGCAGTCTTACTGGATAAAGTCACACAGTGAAACATATAAAATGAATCATATGAAATATCTTCAAAACTAGAACTAATGAAAATTTTTCAGGGTTATATTCATGTTCAGCACACCAAGATACTACAGAGTAGGGCCTTTTTAAGTCAGTAACGATCTCAATGTTGACCAGTGTAACACAGCCTTTAATGGATTGTATCTATTTCCTTGTTTATCTCCCTAGTCCTAATTCCTCCTTCCTGGGATGGTGTTTCAGAATCCACCATCTGTATATAATTCTTGTCTCTAAAGTTCTGCTTTTGGAAGAACCCAAAAGAAGTTTATACCTTCATGTCTCACTATCTGTATCAATCTGTCTAGTTACCCATTCTTCATATGGACTTTTAACTTAGTTCAAGATAGGGATCATGAGTTAGGGGAAATTTTAGATCAATAAATAATTAGTATATTATGCTTATAACTGCCATACAGAAACATTTCCAATTTTGAATATACTTGTCCAGAATTTTTCTTCAATTATTAAAATAGTTCTGTATCTATAATATACCTTCGCAAAAATGAGATCATACTATCATATACACACAGAGAGATTATATTTTAATTAAACTTAACATTGGTATTTCTTTATTTCAGTAGATCTGGATACAGTATCTGTTTCCATAGCTGCTGCAGTAACACTGCAATATTTAAATGGTCCAGTTCAGGTTTTAATATATTATTGATATACATCAAATATATTTCCAGATTTTCACACTTACATAAAATACTATTATCAAAAATTTCACTTTATATGTATCCTTATTCAATTAAATTATTTGCTTCATATAAATTTCTGTGTGAACAGTATTCCATTTTTGCAGAGAATTTGTACAAACTGAAATTCTCCCCATAAGTGGTTTATGAGATACATGTTCTTAAATTGCTTTTTCATATCCTTCACCTAGAAGATTATACTAAAGTCTTATAAAACTTACTCACTTCAATGACAAATAATTTATTTGTTGAAAATCTACTATATGCCAGGTAAAATGTATTAGGAGCTGCAGCTAACACTGTAAATACAAGCCATGATTCCTACCTGATGCCACTAGTCCACAAAGAATTAAAGCAGTGGCACAGGCTGGTGAATGATTCTACAGCATAGAAATCATGGTGAAAAAAGTCAGAGTTAAACCAACAGGGCATCCTGAAGGACAACCTCACATGAAAGGAAGTAAGGCCCAAATTGAGACCAGGGAATAGTTGAGTCAGTCAGGTAAAAAGGACCAAATACTTCATGGGAGAGGGAAAAGGCATAAAGGTCTGGGGGGAAATTGCAACATGTTTCAATATATTTACCCTTTACTGCATATATATATATATTTTTTTTAATAGATAATATATATAAATATAGATAGATATAAAATTTGGAAAGGGCAATTAGTCACATTTTTAAATATTTGTAATTTAATCAGAACTTCAATGATACTAATATTTTAGTAGTGAGAACATGGTCCTGGTAAGATTCATTCATTTTTAAACTCAGATCCATTCATCTACATATGCTGATGAGAGTCAGTCATTTATCACACTATCTCTTTCGTGTCTATTCATACTTTCTCTATGTAAACAGATCTTCTCAGTGATATATATATATATATATATAAAATTTTCTAAGCATAATATATATATTAATATATTATTGATAAACATTAAATATATTTCCAAATTTTTATTCTTATAAAACACTATTATCAAAAACTTCACTTTATATGTACCCTTATTCAATTAAATGAATTATTTTTCTTAATATTAATTTCTGGATAAATAATCACACTGAGTAAAATTTGTCAGTTAATATGCTAAAACATGATGCAATTCCCCCCAGACCTTTATTCCTTTTCCTTCTCCCATATATATATATATGTATGTGTGTGTATATACATATATACATATATGTGTGTATATATGTGTGTGTATGTGTGTGTATATATACACACACACATATAATTTATATTAAGAAAAATAATTTATTTAATTGAATAAGGATACATATAAAGTGAAGATTCTGATATATATAAAGAGAAGATTTTGATAATATTTTTAAGAGTGAAAATCTGGAAATACATTTAATGTAGATCAGTAATATATTAAAAACCTGAACATGGCTATTCAAATACTGCAATGTTACTGCAGCAGTCATGAAAACAGATATTATATCCAGATGTATTGAAATAAAAAAATACCAATGTTTATTAGGTAATTTTAGCTTTTAGCCATTTTGCCAAGTGGAAGTCTTAGAAATTTTTATTAGCAAATGTATGATCATTTTCCCTTATAATTTTAACATCTGTCATCATACCAACATAGTCTATCACTATCATAAGATTATATTATCATTCACTCTTTATCCTTCCGGTACTTTAATATTATACTTTCTATTTTTTTAACTTTTTAAAAATTCAGAATCTATTTGGTTACAGAATATGATTTTTTTATGCAGATGAATTTACATTTGTTTTTCCTCTAAAAAGCTGACATTATTCAGTAGATTCCCCTAATTAACTGATGAATTTTCTTGAACCAAATATTTAACTCCTGCTACACAGTGATTCAAATCTCCACAGCAATCAAATAACCTGGAAACATTAAGATAATCGCTCCTCTGACCCAAAATATCCCTTCCTTTTTCAGTGTATTCTCTACCTCTCACTCCTAATGCACATTTCAATATTCTTACAAATCTTTTTGTCCATGACAACTCCCCCAAATTAAATAAAGTTACTATTAGAGAAAATACGTTAATATTTATTAATAGGAAAATAAAATGCCAATAAGAAATACATTTTACCTTCTTTGGAGGTGTGCAATTCAATGCGTTTTCAGTAATTCTTTTATTATGTAACTTTCATTATGTAATTCTTTTTATTATTATTTAGAGTAAAGGAACTCACTCTAAAAGTAACTGGTATTTAGATTTCATGTAACTGGCACAGTTTAAAAAGGGTACCTCACCCAAAATAAGAGAATTTGTATAGCCAAATTCATTCAAGAAGGATTATTAGACTATTCCTGAAGCAAAGGTACTTAGTTGATCTTGAGAAACACAAAATACCTCTGCTTGTAGCAGCGTGAAGTCTGGCAGATGGTCACAAAATGTTACCAGAAATATGAAATAAACATTGTCAAATGCATTCCATATTTTTAGAGGCAACTCAACTGAAGGAGCTTATAACAATCTGAAATAGAGACATTAAAACAACTAAAAGTAGCCTTATTCTTGTTACATCATTTGCTTAATCGTCAATTATTTTTCTCTCTGCTGAATATTGCTTTCTAATTTCAAATCATTTCACATGAACTCTGAAAATTACCAAAGTGATAGCATTGGCTCCTATATTTAAAATACTGGAAATAATATGATTACTCTTTTCCTGAAGTATTATCTGTTGAAGATGAATGACACAATGCTAGTTGAGGTGCAGATATACTGAGTTTGCTTGATTGGCAAACACTGTTCTTTTTCGAGTAAGGTTTAGATGGTAATTAATTTGGTGATATTGCTGGAGTGGGAAAATAAGAGTGAATGTAAGCAAAGGAAGAAGAGATTGATTTGTCACACTGGTTTGTGGGTCAGTAGTTCACAGGAGTCACCATGGCAGACATAACTTTCAAGGAGCTGTAGCCCTGAACAGCTAGATCTGAGCTGGAAGTGGGATCAAGGAAGGCAAAGAGGATGTCATCCTTGCAGCTGGTGAGGGATAGGAGGAACATCAAAGGCCACATTCAAGAAAGTACACAAAAAGAACCACATTTTGTTCAAGTTGCAGAGCTCTGGCCAGGAATCACCCTAGTCCTTTGGTAAAGGTCATTCTTACATTTTCTCAATTCCAAGGAAAGCCACATTTCTCTGGGGCCTTACCTTTTGCTTCCTATTGCGGAAGTTCAGAAAGGAAAGGGTTTGAGTCATTAAAAGGAGGGCTCCTGAGTTAAAATCCACCTGCTCTACATAGCAGCACTCCACTACTGAGCACTGGGGTGCTTGCAGGGGCGCCTGAGAACAATACCCCTTAAAATACTGTCTCTTTTATCATTTATCTTCCATGAAGAATATAAACAATCCATTTGAAGTTAAGACACAATCTGTAAGGCTGCAAACGATGCTGAGGAGTCGGTTCTGGGGTTGGCAAACCATATATGTCCATCTGGTCTAGTAACTAGTTGTTTCAGAACTATGTTATGTTGTCTGTCATCAGTGTTAAGACAAGAGTGAGAAAAATGTAGAGAGAACAAAAGTCTATTGAGAGGAGGAATGAGAGGCCTGTGCCATTGTTGAGACTTTTACAAAGCAGAGAGGGGATGACCTTGGATGACACGAACTAACTCAAATTACTGAAATGTGCTCCTTGTGTCCTAGAGATGTACATCACATTCCTAGCTTTAAATTGCTGTCCATTTCCAGTACAAGCCAGTTCACAGCTTTTTCATTGTTCCATTTACTATGACAAGCTGCCAAATCTGTCCTACGCAATCCCTGATGTTATTCTGACTAGGAAAACAAGGCACTTGATGTTGCAGTGGATAGACGTAAGTTCTGATACAAGAGATGACCTGCAAGATTTCCAAGCATATGTAAGTAGTAGCTCTCTTCACATAGAGTGGAGCTAGCTATTCATTACTACTCAGAACCTTCTAGAGCCACCACTGATATCTAGGCATCTGCAGTTAGGCATCACACAAGGAAATAAACAAGAATTATATGACTGTGTCTGAAAGGTACTGTATTCAAAGACTCAAGCCAATAAAAGTTGTTTCACCAACCTTGTCCAAACCAGATCCTAAGGAGAAGCAGAAGTATTTTGTGGAAAGCAAAATCAAAATTTTATAAAAATAGGGCCTCCCTGGTGGCACAACGGGTTAAGCACAGCACTATGAAGCTGTCCACAGCCACTGCAGCACGAGTTCAATACCTGGCCAGGGAGATTCCACATGGCACAGCAGACCTCTCCTGTCTCGTACCCGCTGCTCCCCTCAGCAGTGTACTTCAGTCGACCTGCCTGTTCTACTCCCCACTCTGTCTCTGGTGAATCCTCTCACCGCCCCACACCTCTGGCCTACACCCCAGTTCTTGTAGGCATAAATAAATAAATCTTTTGAAAATTTTTATAAAAATAGAGAACTCCTATGATGATGAGTGTGACGAAGGGAGAGTTAGAAAATCTGAATGACTGCCTATATGTTCTCAATAAAACTGATATATATCCAATGAATGCCATTACAAGAATGGAGGAGGTGGTTATGAGCTTCATATTGGAGAAGGCATATCAAGAAAAGAACACTTGTTATGAGGGTTAGCCCTGATAACTTTCCAAGGAATGACTGTGTCATCGAATTTATTAATGAATTTGAAATTGAGGTTCTAAGCAGTAATGTAACTAAGAAGAAGAAAGCCAAACCCCAGTAACTCTGTTATTTTCAGCATAATACTAAGTGTTGAATGATTGTGCAGATGGAATGAGGACTGTTCGAAGCAGGCTGGGCTTGGGCCAACCCAGCTTCTTATTCCTAAGCAGGTGCTGGCAAGGAAGCAACTGTGGACTTGTGCTGACAAATACTCTATGATTCCTGTCCAAAATCTCAGGGAATTGTAGCAGAATCCTAAGCTAACTGTGAAACTAACTCTACTGATAGATAAATAAGGCCCTATAAGGGAATATCCAGGACCCCCTTGCTTGATGTCTTCTAATTATTGAGTTACTGTCTACACATCTAAAATGCTGCTTCCACTTGAGGTCATCCTCCAACCCTACATGTTTATCATGCCTGGTTTCCAGATTGTGCTTTTGCCAAAATTGAGCCTTTCTCTGGGAAAAACAGATTAGAGATTTTACTTGACCATAGTCACTCCAAGGCTTCAACTATGTATGCCCTGAGCTACTTTCACCCGAGGCTCTGAAGAAGGCCAATAGAGGTGAGTAGTTCATTTACTATTTTTTAAAAAAATATTTTTTTAAAGATTTATTTATGCATACAAGCTGGGGTATATAGGTCAGAGGCGTTGGGCGGCGAGAGGGTTCACCAGAGACAGAGTGGGGAGCAGAGCAGGCACATCTACCAAAGTACACTGCTAGGGGAGCAGCGGGCAAGGCAGGAGAGGTCTGCCACGCCATGTGGGAATCCCCCCAAGCCGGGCGACGAACTCCTGTCGCAGCTGCTGATGGCTTCACAGCGCAGTCGCAGCTGCCGATGGCTCCACAGCGCAGCGTTTAACCACTCCACCACCAGGGGAAGGCCCCTAGTTCATTTACTTTGTCCTAATTTTTTGTACTACAACCAGTCTCACACTAGGTCTTAATGAAAAGACTTTGAGCCTCTATCCCAAAGTCATTTTTCCATCTGGACTTTGTGCAATCATGGATACTTGCTTTACATGTTTAGTAAAAACATAGCAGGTTTAATTCACTGCCTTTCAGCGTACGATATATATAAAGAGGAAATAGAGGCAGAGATCTGGAGGATGAATGTTAAACAGAAAGGTACGAGGAGACTTTCAATTGCCAGTCACAAATAGGAAGAGGAACAAAGATAATAATAGACAAAAGAACCCAGAAATGCCAAATTGCATTGTCAAACTGTATCATGACTCTGCAATATCTTATGTCACTAAAAAGATTAATTTGCCTCTATACATTCTAAAAAAACCCATGTTATTAAAATAAATGTTTCAATGTCTTTCAAGATAAATAGAGATTAAATGGGAGGAAGAAAAAAATAAGTACCGCAGTATAAGCAAAAGGGATTAGGACCAGGATGTTAAACAAGTTTCATTTCATTTGCCAAGTGCATTTCATTCTGAGGAACTTCCCAGAGCACTGCATGGCTTAGGAGATGGGGCTACATCCAAACTGATATAAGAGGGCCAAGAGGCTGATCAGTGATGTGTGCCATGGGTTTGGGGGAGGGGGTATAAAATGGGCAGTTAGGAGGCAAGCTTGGCTCCCATATTTACTATCCCCATGATAACAAAAGTGGCATTGGCACATAAAGGAGTAGAGAGAAACTGCTGGCACTTACAAATCATATGCAGCTTACTCATAAAATACCTGGAATTTTAATGAATAAGGGCATATCTGCTACTTTACTGAATTGAGGCACACAGCTACCTAGAATTTAAGGTAAATTCACAAAAAGCAAGAGTAGATAATATGAAAGGAGAAGCACTTAACAGGTTTCCAGTTAGACAATTTTGCTGGTAGCATGATGCATTGCTTAAACAAGAGATTCTCTGTATTTTATTTCTGATGCTATCAGTGATTTTTAAAGAATGAGCTCTCTTTTATCTGATATAGCATGGTCTTTACAAGAATAGCTGATAAGGAGTCAAGAGTTCTGGAATTATCTTCTGTGCTGAACTATATTAGCTTTGTGACCCAACAGAAGTCATAGTTCTAAATGTCAATTTTTCTCACATGAAAAATCAGGGTACCAGGCAAATAAACAATAAGTTATCTTCCAGTTAAGAGTCAATAAGCCATTATAAATTCAGAGAAATCAATATTCTATAACATGCAAATTTTTATGGGATACTAGTACGAGTGCATTAAATATCTGTAGTGTAATACGACACTTTAATTCAGAGGCATATGTTCTTATTACAATGTTTTTTGAGGGGAAAAAAGGCTGTTAGTATGTGGAAAAAATGCATGACCTTTCTTGGTCAACAGAAACAAAAATTGCAAGTTAACATTGCTTAACTATTTATTTTAATTAGCAGACCTCTCAAGATAGTCTTGAGACTGTTAAATAGAGATTTAACATTCCTGACTTGAGGTTATTTTTTTTAATCTGACTTAAAACCATCACAAATCAAACTTTTGAAGGGTAACTATTCTGGGGTTAGGTTTGGATCTAGTGCCTGTGTGATGTCGCAAATGGGGATATATTCAGCTCTTTCTCATCTTAAGAAAAGCCTCAGGAGAAACCCCCCCATGAGACTTGTTCCTTCCAGTTCTTCTTATCACATGTTTGAGACAAAACAAAAAAAAAAAAAATAGGTACAATCAGTGAAGCTTCCTATTATCCCCAGATCCAAATTACAGTTTAAATGGACAATATTTTGTCCATTTGTAAGTGGTATAAACATCAAGATTTTGTCCATTTGTCCTGGCATAACACATCGAACACAGCAGTTAGTGAAATTTATCTTAACAAATGAACAAAATTATTAATAAGTGATTTTAGACCATTAAAAAGGAAAGCATAATCAGATTTAATGATTTTGTCACCTATGAAATTTTGAAACCTACTGAGTCAGTATGCAGGAAAGTCCTAGTTCAAGGTAAAAACTCTTATGCTTCTTCCCACACCATAATATGACAAGCTAAAAATACATTATCAAAGTTTCCTAACTAATTCATGTATAATTTTTATGGAAGTACAAAATTCAAAGTAAATAAAACAAAATAAAAAAGGGAAAATTTATTAAGCTGGATAGTTGTGATAATGGTAAAGAGTGGATAGCAATGCTTTTGAATTGTCACCAATAACTGTTTTTTTGTCTTTCTTAATTACAGAAATTTAGAGTATCTAAGTAGTCTACATTAAATAACGTGATTTAATGGTCAATCTTAGTCCACTGTAATCATCAAAAATATTTTTAATTATTATTTCCCAGGGAAATATTACTTCTAGCTTTTCATTTTAGAAATGTAATTGTGATCAGTAAAATATAAAGGGGCCTCCCTGGTGGCCTAGGGGTTAAGTCTCAGCACTATCACAGCTATAGTCTGAGTTCTCTCCCCAGCAAGGGAGCTGACCTACATGGCACAGCAGACCTCTCCTGTTGCACCCTCTGCTCCCCTGAGCAGTATATTTCAATGGATCTGTTCCCCACTCTGTCTCTGGTGAATCCTTTAACCCCCACACACCTCTGGCCTACACCCCAGTTCTTCTACACAATAAATAAAAGTTTATCTTCTCTCTCAAAAAAAATAAATAAATAAAAGACACACACACAAATTGTAGGAGAAAATATTTTGATCTCAGGAGAGGTGCCCCATTATCTGCAGATCCTTTGTTGGCTTTTTAAAAGACACTGAGATAGTGTTCTTTATGTATATTATCATATCGTCTGCAAATAATGATAGGTTTACTTCTTCTTTCCCTATTTGGATTCCTTGTATACCTTTCTCTTGTCTTATTGCTCTTGCTAGGATTCCAGTATTATATTGAAAACCAGAGGTGACAGTGGACATCCTTGTCTTATTCCAGATTTCAGGGGAAAGGCTTTCAGCTTTTCACCATTGAGAATGATATTGGTTGTGGGTTTGTCATATATGGCCTTTATCATGTTGAGGTATGTTCCGTCTATCCCTAGAATCTTGAGGACTTTCATCATAAATGGATGTTGGAAACCAAATAAGAGAGAGATATTCAGTGAGGGAGGGGGAGGATAAAGGTTCAAAATGGGGAAGAGGGGAGCACAAGGTACTGTGGTGATGGTTCACGGGTGAACTGGTGGTGAGGAACCCATGGGGAATACACTATAATGTAAAAGATATAAATAATAATAAACATATATATTTTTAAAAAATAAAAATAAGTAAAGACACTGAGTGTCTCTCAGTGTCCTCTGTGCTCCCACTGAACCCAGCACTCATGTTACTACGGGGATGAACACGCTGGTGCTGGCTTCCTGTGTGCTTAAGGACCTAGTTTTGATCATTTCACTTTTAAATCTCTAGTGTCAAAATATATAACCTATCAGATCTGTTCAGTAAATATTCTTTTTAACAAATGAATGACAATAGGTGATCAAAAACAGTGGAGTATGACCATAAGTTTCTCTGTGGATTTAAAGGAGTTCATTCTGTGATTACATCAACACTGTTAGATATTGTCAAAAGGAAAACTAACAAGTCAAATTGTTCATGAGCACCACTGTATAAGAATTTATAGCGTGTTTATTTCATAAAATTTAATATAGTTTCAAGATATATAATAGGAAAAAAGGTTTTCGTGTTGGCCTAACTTTTCAATAAATTACATTTTTATAATGAGATCAGTTATTAATTCATTACAGGATGAGAGACAAACACAAATAAAAGGCAAATCATGAGCGCTTAATGTAAAAGCAATTTGGTGATTCAAAAATACATGCATGTACAGATACAATGGAATACTACTCAGCTACAAAGAAAAGATGAACTCTCCCCTTTCATGACACCATGGATAGACCTGGAGGGGATAATACTAAGCAAAATAAACCAGAAGGAAAGAGGGACATACTAGATGGCTCACCCATAATTTGGAATACAGAGAAACAAAACAAGAAACAACACCAAACGAAAAACAAACCTTTCAAGTATGACCATAAAATTGACACTATCAGAGGGCAAGATGGTAGTAGTGGGCAGGGGGCATAATTGGCTTTGGTAGAGGACTGTGGGTGCTTTGGTGGCAGATGTGGTGTGGTAGCTTACACTTGAGTAGGTGGGACCATGTATTTTTGAATCATCTAGTGTTATAAATCAATGTTACCTTAATTTTAAAATTATAATAAAAATAAATAAAATATTCTCATTAAATGGCAAAGTTTTAACATTCTGTGATAAAAACATGACTTTTCTATTCCAATGTATTTTCCAAAAAGTGATCTGTACAAAACTTGAGCCAACTATATCAAGTATGATTACGAGATACATCTTTTGAAAAATAAGGCATTTATAATGCGATTCTCCTGAATTAAGAACCTTCTAATTAAATATTCATCTATCCTTCTATGGTTTAAAAAGGAGGCTGGCCATGCTTGGAGTAAAGAGGAATTTTATTTGAAATTACTATGATTTCTTTCTTCAAATGAAATGCACTTTTGAATATTTTGAAATTATTTCATACCATTTTTAATACTCTAGAAAAATATGTGAAATGTACATACTTTTTTCCATATTTCAAATGTATCTTTGAGACTCTATTGAACTTTCTACCTTCAAACAACTTCAAAGAGCAGAAAAGTATAGTTTCAAACTGCTTTCTTTAAAGACACAAGCAGGAATTTTAAATCCTGGTTTGGGAAGTTTTGCTTTTCATAATTAAATTTAAAGTTGAGTGATATGGAATGCTATTTTCCCTCTTTCTCACATTCAGAGCTTAAATAAATACTGTATTATTTCATGACTGATGATTCTCCATAGAGTACATTTACCCACAGTGAGAAGTTCAGAGAATTAGATTTGGAAAGTAGAGTTATGGTCAGCTGAGGGAGAACAATTTCAGTTAGTAAAAACAATCAAATAATTTTTGCTCATTTCATCACTGTTCTTTTTATTTGTTTTATTTTCCCTGTGACACATTAAATGTCCGCCCTTTAAGTTATTTATCACATTCATGGATTAGTTTGTGATCTCAGCTATGATACTTATATTTTTACCTTCTTTAAGCCCTTGGAGGAAATACTCTTCCATACATATCTTGTGATATTCTCTCCCAAAATTATTCTTTGGAGTTATTGCCATAAAATTTTATTTTTATGCATTCAGTGTTTTAGAAACGATCCATTCTCCACATGTCCTCAAGTCATTTTATTTTCTTGACCTAAGAGCATCTATTCCATTACCCTGCACAATATTTATGTAGAGAACAGTGAATTTAAAAGAAAAAAAGAATTCAGAATATTTGCCAAGGTTCTATTTAACAGAAAGAAGTGTGCTAGGAGATATATAAAGTTATAAGGATAATTCTTTTGACACATGACCTCATCTGCATTAATATAAAAATCATCCAATGAAACATTGAACTGATCTTCAACTAAGTTCCTATGACCAGGAAATCTTTGCTAAGACTGTTACTTTATAAAAAAAATTATACATGACACTTACATAAGACTCCTATAAAAGATCATACTCTCTACAGTGTTAATCAAGTGGAAGTACACCCAAGTTTTGGATGAAATCTCAATGGGTAAAAAAATAAATAAATAAATCCATGATAATTAGGATGGAAAGAAATTAATATACATATGTGAATGCATATGCACACAAATACACAACTTTTGAAAACTATCTCAATATAGGTTTATTTTTGGATCAAAAAAGACTAAAGTCATCAAAGAGATAATAAAAAGATAGCACTCCATGACCTCTATTGTAATTTATATTTGAAGCATCCAAATCTATTTTTGGTACTTTCTTACCTGACAGATTACCTGTTCTCATATTTGGAAGCATGAGGTATTCTTTGCAGTTAAAATATTATTTTACAACCATTTGTCATTCATAAACTGAATATTTAGTTAAACAGAAAATATAATTCAACACAAAACTGGCAGACTATTTAATAAATCCTGTCCTTTCCCACTATGAATAAAATATAATACTGGATTAAAGATTTAAATTTATTTGATTGAACCACCCAAATAAATGAAAACAGCAAGGAAGAGGGTACCTAAACCTTGGTGATCAGAAAGTCAAATCTCACACGTACTCATCAGCATTGGACTTACACTTACGGAGCTGCATAAATATGACCTTATGTAAACATAGGCAATGAGATTTTAGAGCTGGACCCCTTATCAAAATATTCTGCAAATAAATTTTCTACATAAAGCCAAGCAGAGTAGAATTGTCTGTAAAGAAGAGAATAGAGAAAGAACAAAACAAAACAAAACTAATAGTTAAGGAATGGAAGCTGACTCCAGTGTAGGGTGTAAGTTTGTATTATAATTGAATATGGATTTTACATTCCCACTGTCTTCATATAGGATATCATGTGAACACAAAAAGAAAAAAAAAGACAGACTTTTCTATATTGGAAAAGATCATAGCAGTTAAAGACAATGCAGGAATTTTGATTTGAGGGGGAAACATATCTGGGACAATGTCAAAAGTTATACACTAGATATTGTTATGGTATTATGAATTATTGTTAACTCTCAGTCATGGTATTACCATTGTAGCTGTAGGATAATATCTTAATTTTTAGGAGATGTTAACTTAATCAATTGGTAATGATATGTCCAAAGCAAAGACAGCTCACTTTAGGAAAATAGTTAATGCAATCCAATTCAACGTATTCAAGAAAGAGGAAATGTATGTGTTCATCTCAGTATCTGAATTAGAAAGGGTTATCCTCAGTCATGATTTTAAAAATGAATCCTTAGCACAAATTAGGTAGAGAACTATGAAAACATTATTTAGTGAGTCATCAAATTTCACACTGAATGATGAAGTAATATATTAAAATACAGAAATACATTAAAAGCAAGAAAAAGGTAAAGGCAAAAGTTAATTCATTAATTAAAAATGGGGGAGATGCTGTAAGATAGAAGGCATATTTGCCATTTCCACATAGTCTAATAGGAAAAAACCTTCCACTATTTGTACTATATGTAACCAAAGTGATCTTTAGCACAACAGAAAGGAAATGACACTTAAAATCACACACCTTGGATAACTTGTGTAACCTTGGATAACTTATCTAAACTTTAAGAGTTTCTCAGGTCCCATGACGTATAAATCACAGAATTTTTGGATTGAGAATGTTAACTTAACTAGAATATAGGAAGATAGAAAATTGTTTATTTTTTTCATCTCAAAATCCTCAACCCTTAAAGAGTATGAGGTATATAGGACTCAATGAATATTTGTTAAATAAATTAATAATAATAATAGTAATACCAAATAAGGTATTGTTAGGATTCTTAAGGAGACAATGCCCCCCAAAACAACCTAGTATATGTAAGCATTCAAATTAATCATTACTTTTATCAGTATTATCATTATTTTTTTCTTATTGCAGTAACATGGGTTTATAATATTGCATATGATTTAGAAGTACAGGATCACACTCTTCAGATATGTAACTATAACACCACACCCACAGGTTCACATTTCAAGGAAATACAGTTACTCTCTGAAACTGGGACAAGATTTGCAACATAAACCTTTCAATGGACCCAAGATTTGTTTGCCTCTGAAGCTAAACCTCTGAGCAAATTATGCTAGATGGTACCAAATGTACTAACAATACTGGGGGCAGCTATCTGAAAGTCTTTGTTGAACTCTATTAATCAATAATATTGTCAATAATACATTTTCATATAAATGGTTTTATTTAATCTATCTAAATACATTTGAATCTGTATTTAAGTGATATATCGTGATAGCTTTATCTAACTCCAGGCACATGCTTAAATTAGAACTCTCAGAATATATTTCAGATTTAGATTTTATACCTTATTCTCTTACAAGTGAATAATTATCCCCAGCTCAAATGACTATCGACTCTAGTCTACAAAAAAAGATCTCTCTTTTAATATGTATTTTGTTTTCATCACAGAATTGCAACCCTTCAGAAACAACACTGCTGGTCTTTCTAATTAGTTTTCTGTATTAAATTGACCCACTGCACACTCGGTACTTGTACTAATATAATGCAACAACCAAGAAAATGTAGATTTCTTTTTCTTAAGTTAAATTCTGGGAATGACAGTTTAGCAAACTTAACTACCTAATGAAATATTCAGATTGGCATTTTATTTTACTGTGTTTATTGAGGATATAAACAATATGACCTTTAAATGTTATATTTTTTTCTTCCATAGTTAGAAAAATGCTGTATTCCATGTGGTGGTCTCTTTCAGCACTATTTAAATCCATTATGAATAAGCATGAAAGGTTTAAATTGTTTACAATCCACACAGGTTGCCTATTATAAGTAATTCAAGGACATACACCATTTTGATTAAAACACAGATATTGTGAATAATTAACAACAATCTTATTCTTAATCTGTGGAGTATATAATGAAATAGGGACATATCACCTATACTGTATTGAGCTAACTACTCAAAATATAAGAATTGAAAAATAAAAGATCACACTACTAATAATAAAACAACCCCTAGCTTGCTAAATTACTGGTTTTTATTTTTATATAAATTACCTTATGTAATTCTCATAATAACCCTGTAATATAAAATAAATTATTATCCACAATTTGCAGGTATGGATAAAAAAGCACTGGATCCAGATATTGAGCTCCACTGTACTAATACATTGTCCTGTCATAATGCCCCAATGCATGACTAATTCTAATATTTTTGAGAACCATCTATATGCAAGCAATAAGAATGTTAATGATGCAGGATGCTACTCTTAGAGGTTTGAAAAACAAATAATTCAGGTACCACGACCCTACCTACTGCATGTAACCTGCCACCTGGAACATTTTACAGCTTGGGGAGCTGCTACAGAATCCTAGGCCTGGTTACATCCAGCATCTATATGAATGGGTTCAGGTTTTTCTTGTTTTTGAACTAATCCCCTACAGAGGCAGTGAGTATATTAAAGCTTCAGACCTAATTCCAACTTCTCCCTCACCCCTTCTGGTATGGCTTGAGTTATCCTCTCAACTAGAGGCCACACTGCTAGATTTCTGCAGGATTCCGTGCCAGTATGGCCACAGTTGTTATCCTTCAATGCTCTCACTGGTACAATGCTCACTTGACTCTCTTTCTCTGATGGCATGCTTGCCCAAACAGACTTTATAAGGACTGTACTTTAACATTTACCCACGTATTTCACATGGTTCTTCTATAACCTCCCCCACACCCACCTTTTATGACAGAGTTGTGTCCTTGATTAATTTTTCTGATGAGAATTAACTTCTTAAGGGTGATCTTATCTCAGATACGCAATGTCATAATCAACCAACCCTACTCCATTCCAGTTAAAAATGCTGGTAACAATCACTGCCTGAATCTCATGCATGCAAGCCACATACTCTGAGTCCAGCCATTTAACTATCCACCTAGTATGGAATCAGTTTCACTCCTTTCCTTATTTCTCTAGCCTTAAAATACAGCTGTATTATTTCCAACTTATGACTTCCTCTGTCATATCCAGAGTTCTTATAACTATACCATCATATCTCATATCCATATGTCCAAATACAGCCAGTCTTCCAACAACTATAATACAACCAAATGAAGCAACTGCCAAAGTGTATAAGTTTTCAGGGTCTTCAAAGATTAGATAAAGAATTTTTCATTGCAAAAAAATAACGAGAGGTATATTTGACAGTGAAACAAATGGCACATATTTACAATGTGACAAGCAGAGATGGTAGTAAAGGGTATATGAGCAGAGGAAATAATCTTAACAAACTGCATGGGACACAAAAGTCTGTCAAGAACAGGACAACCTGCTCAAAATAGAGTCCCTTATGCGTTGTTCCATGTCACCAAACTGAAACTCAGTTACAGAGTCAGCATTTCCAGAAATGGAATCTCAAACTAGTCAATCAAGGTTTAAACTGTTTTAAACCTTGACTAACAATATTTGTTTTACCTGACAGAACTCTGCTATCCTGTAAAGAAAAGTGACTTGTCAATAACTAATTGATATTTTTGCCTAGTTTAACATTAATGTTTCTGGGCCTCCCTGGTGGCACAACAGGTTAAGCACAGCACTGTGGAGCTGTCAGTGGCTGCAGTGAGAGTTCAATGCCAGGCAGGGGAGATTCCCACACTGATTCCCACACCACCCAGCAGACCTCTCCTGCCTCACTCACTGCTCGCTACTCCCGTATTTTGGTTGATCTGCCTGTTCAGCTCCCCACTCTGTACTGGTGAACCCTTACCGCCCCACACCTCTGGCCTGTACCCCAGCTTGTATGAAAAAGTAAATAAACCTTTGAAAAGGGCCTCCTTGGTGGCACAATGGGTTAAGTACAGCATTGTGGAGCTGTCGGAGGCTGTGGTGCAGAGTTTGATGCCGCTGGGGAGATTCCCACATGGAGCAGCAGACCTCCCCTGCCTTGCCCACTGCTCTCCTCAGCAGTGTACTTCAGTCGATGTGTCTGCTCTGCTCCCCACTCTGTCTCTGGTGAACCCTCTCACCACCCCACACCTCTGGCCTGCACCCCAGCTTGCATGCAAAAAGAAATAAATCTTTAAAAAATAAATAAATCTTTAAAAAAAATAATATTCATGTTTCTGCTCCCCTCTACTTATAAAAATCTTTCATTGTATACAATTCCTCAAAGCTCCTTTTGTCTGTTAAACTGGATGTTGCTCACCTCATGATTCACAGAATAAAGTCCATAAGGACTTCAAAATGTACTCAGTGGAATTTTGTTTTATTCAGTTGAAATTACAAAAAATAAGCCCAAGTTATATACCACAAATGAGCCATTTTGTCTCTCTATGTGGCACATGAGGATGATAGAAGACAAATCTGAAAAGATTAACATCACATTGTGAGGTACATTGGTTATCAAATAAATGAGTCAATAGATTAGATAATACACAATTAATATAAATTAAAACACAAAAATATGACAAACTACAAGTGTATTTAGAGGTACTTACAAAAAACAAATAAAAGATGAAATGATTTTCTGAATTACGGTTTTAATAGTAAAAAAGAAAACATCTTATGTAATTAAGCACAACAATAATAAAATTGATATTTGAAAGATAATCTTCATGTTCAAAGAGATAGAAGGATGACTAAATCTGACTTTCTTACCCAGAGTTCACCTACTCTTTGGGGACTCTGTGATTATCACGCCCACAATTTTTTTGACCAAAAGTGGGCACCTCAGCTTTCTTTTCCACAGACCCCCATAGCCCAACAGAGACAATATTGGAATAATCAAGAAATAATATACTGTACTAGTGTACACGTTGACACAAAATACAAAATCTGGATAAGTTGGAATATAAAATGTAACTTACCTTTAGTTTATGACCCACTAAAGAGGATCCAGCTCAAAGGCAATCAGAGCTTAATAGATTTCTTGGTAGTCACCAAATTACATATTTAAATATAGTACAAGTCAAAGGAAGGCTTAAACCACAGAGCTATCTGAAGATTATCTTTCAGTTCTAGTTTTCTGCTTGAGGACCTGCTTCATTTCCTGGTCAACTTAGAAACTATCTCAACCTGTTCACATATCTGTATATTGTTTTAGCTTTGACCTACTTAGTATAACTATAGCAAAGCACAATATTGATGACCCAACATTAGTGATATGCTAGTAAATGTTTAGAAGTAGGCTATTTAGGGGGGAAAAACTGTTTCATGCTGCTTACTATTTCCTGTGATTGAAACACCCCTGCCATGTCCAATAAGCACTACCAACATTAGGTCACTGATTTAAGAGTTGGGAAGAGCATCTATGAGCTGGTACCATGACAACATTGTTATCCATGTATAAAACAACAGATACAGCTGAGTACTATCCCATTATATATGCCACCGCTTCTTAATCCCCTCATCTATATTTGGATATTTTGGTTGGTTCTATAACTTGGCTATTGAAAATAGTGTTTCATTGAACACAGGAATGTACCTATCTCTTTGAATTATTATTTTTGCATTATTCAGGTAGATACCTAGTAGTGGATCAATTTCTAATATTTTGAGAAACTGGTCAACTGGGTTAGTCCATGGGGACTAACCTAGTCTATGTTTCCTCCAACAGTATACTTGAAATCTTGTCATTTACAACTGGAATGGGACTGTAAAGAAGAAAAACAAGTCAAAAAGAGAAAGACAAATACCAGATGATGTCACTCATATGTGTAACAGAGAGAAACAAAACAAAGGAACAGACAAAACTAAATTAACATATTCCCTAGACAGAGGCTACCAGACAGGGAGGAGGAAAGTAGGGGGTGGGGGGTGGCAGGGGCCAGTGGACTATGGAAGAGGACTATGGGTACCCTGGTGGTAGGTGTGGTGTGGTAACATATATGAAGATATGTGAACCTGAGCCTCTAAATCATATAATGCTATAAACTAACATTAGTTTAATAAGTATAACAAAATATTTTAAAAACAGTTAGCATTGTTAACGTCTTACTAAATGCCAGAAAGAGTGTTATGTAATGGATATGTATTTTCTCCTTTATTCTTCTAACAACTCTCTAAAATAGGTATTATTGTATCACTGATATATGTAGGAATGAAGATAGTAAGGATCAAAGAGGTTAAATTTCTAAGAGTATCATAACTAATGGCAGAGCCAACATTGAGTGCCATTCCTTTTTTCTGGTTATTTATTTATATAAAATATATACACACATATATATAAAATATAATTATACATATATAGTTGGTATTTATATATTTGTGTGTGTGTACACACACACACACACAGAGTTCTTTTTTTTAAAGATTTATTTATTTATACAACAAAGAGCTGGGGTGTAGGCTAGAGGTTTGTGGAGGTAGAAAGATCACAGAGACAGAGTGGGGAGCAAAATAGGCATATCAACTGAAACACACTGCTGAGGGGAGCACGGGGAATCGCACGCTCCACACAGCTCCACACAGCTCCACAGCGCAAAGCTCAACCACTGAGCCACCAGGGAGGCCTGGCTGTTGATAGCTTTACTGAAACTTAACCCCTAGCGCCACCAAGGAGGCCCATCATTGTTCATTTTTGTACAATGTTTGCTTTCTTTTCTTAGGTGTAGTCTCCCTAGAATTTCGATCACCAGTTCATCCATGCACCATCACCATAATACCTGTGCTCTTCCCACCCTCGTTTGGTCTCCCTCTCTCTCTCCCTCCCCCATCCCTCTAGAATATCTCTGATTTACAGTTGTCAGTTCATTTTTGTTGTGTTTTGTTTTGTTTTGTTGTTATTTTTCCCCTGATCCCTTATTTGGTTCCTCTATATTCCATTTCTTTTTTTTTTTTATAAAATATATTTTTATTATTTATGTCTTTTACATTTTGCATTCCCCTTGGGTAGCCCACCACTAATTCACCGGTGATCCATTTCCATGGTCCCTTGTGTTCTTTTCTATTCCATTTTGTGCCCTTTCCCTTCCCTCCCTCTGCCTCCCTCCTCACCCCCCTACCCCCCCACTGATTATCTCTCTCCCACCCGGCCTCCCTATAGTCCTGTTATAAGTGAAACCATTCGATATTTTTCTCTTTCTTTCTGGCTTATTTCACTGAGTATGATCCCCTCTAATTCCATCCATGTCGCTATATTCCATTTCTTAATCAAAAAGTTTTCATGTTGCCGTAATTATTTTAGCCAAGAGTCTGTCACCAATGCTTATATTCTTGAGTACTTTTCTATGATCTCTTACAAAAGAGCAAGCGCTAATATAGAGATCACTGCCATAGAAAGAAACCACCACTGAAACAATATATAGAATTTTATAAATATTGCAGACATAAGCTGTGTATCGGTAGACAATGGGTTAAATATAATAATGAGAGGGACCAAAATAACTCTATGTGTTTATTCCTAGATGGATGACTAGAAGGATGGATGACCATTAGTTTTTCTGGAATCTGAAAAAAAAAATATTGGTTTATGAAGACTATGTTTTGGAAGAAGAGCCTAAAGATTTATAAGGAAAATATATTTCATAATACCCGGCCTGGCAAGATAAATGGGAAGTGTGCTGAATCTGGCCAGACTATGTGGGAACAAGGCAATTAATTTCTATGATCTTGTGTCTCTCAACTTTAAAAACCATAAGTTAGGAATTCTATTCCAATTCATTCCTCAGAGAATGATGGGAAGATTAACGTATTCTTATCAAGATAACTTTCTACCCATCTCCTGGTGCTACAATGGGATATCGATGCCAAATGAAATGACAGTCTATGTCTCTTCATGAGAAAAACATCAGTTGTAACATCAATATAGGTATCAGATGCATTTATTTCCCCACACATTTTCACAGTCCCTTTTTCTTTCACACCATGGTTTTTACAAAGGGGCTCATAAGATGAAAGTCTTTTATTTTTTGAAACAACTGTGTAATTAATGTTGTGACTTTCCAGCCACCTTGTAGTAAGATTTCACTATCACTTAGATAACAGCAATTCTGAACACAAGCCTTGTGATACCCATGTTCGTTTAGTTTATAGCAAATCTTTTTCATGTGGCCTTCATAACCAAGAATCTGAAAACTTTGTTTTGTTTCCCTCTCTGAGGTTAAATCTTGTCCTCTTAGAAATCCTAACATTTGAATTGTCTGATTTCTTAGATGAAATATTTTTATTACTTATTTTATTACATAGTTTCAATTTCCCACTTTAGTATGACAAAAGCTTTGTCATGCTTACCCAGTATACCTCAGTACATAACATGGCACATGCATAATGACATGAATAAAAGAATAATTGAATGAATGAAAGAATGTGAAAAAATAGCAGTTTGAGACATCAGATATTTCAGGTTTACCTGACTTGCAGTCTCATACATTTGCCATTATTTTTATGTATACTACTTTTAAAAATACATACCCCAAACTTTCCTGATTACCTCAATCAGGAAATAAAATATATTATCCAATGCTAACATATTTCTTGCTTTTGAGAGATCCTTACAATCTCCGGGAGCATGCCCAAAGCAGGGTAGAGAGAAAAAAAAAAAAGACTTTTGACATCCTAGAACTGTACTTCACACGTACATCAGACCCACACTGTTGGTCTCCTAGAAAGGTAGAAGAGAAAACATTTATGCAAAAGATATTTCCTGTATTTTTCCATTTTTCCAGAACATGGATGAATCCAGAAAGGAGATATGCAGTGATAAGTCAAAGTGAGCTTGTACAGGCTTCCAAGAGCTAATTGGGTACATCTCTTCCTAATTGCATTTTCAGTGATGTATGTTGGCACTTTGAAATTGGCCATGACCCTCACACAACGGAACTAGACAACTGCTATAAATTAGGATTTTTCCCCCTGAGAAATTATAAACATGCACCAACACGGCACTGAAGTGAGGCATCTGAGGCATCAGCAACATCCTCTTAAAGTAAAAAAAAAAAAAAAAAATAGACATAAAATCAAATAATCAGGAGTGTGAGCAAGAGTGAAAGCAGAGGGCCTCCCTGGTGGCACAATGGGAGATTCCCACATGGCACAGCAGACCTCTCCTGCTCGCTTGCTGCTCCCCTCAGCAGTGTATTTCAGTCGATCTGCCTGTTCTGCTCCCCACTCTGTCTCTGGTGAAATCTCTCACCGCCCCACACCTCTGGCCTGCGCCCCAGCTTATATGCATAAATAAATAAATTTAAAAAATAAAGAATGAAAGCAGAAAAACAAGAGCCTAGCAGAGTGGAAGGAATTAGAATACAGGACAGAAACGTGGTAGGAATAAATGAGACCTAAAGTAGTGTTCGCACTTGAGGAAAGAAAGAGGCAGGTAATCTGAATACGGGTCCTGGTGTTCCATATGCCATGATGAGATTAAACCTTCAAGATATTCACTAAGGGAAATACCTGTCATAGATAAAAAAGAACAGTAAGCATTAAGAGCCATTATATTGTGAAACAGATCTGATACCTATGAAACAAAAGAGGCAAAGAAAGCAGATGAGGCAGCAAAAGTGTAAGAAGAAAATTCTAAATTAGTTTCAAGCAGTTCAATGGAATTCCTCGATTACAAGGCCTTCATTAAAGAAGTCCACAAACCACAGAATAGGCTAACATTAGTCCCACCAGATAATAAGAGCATGGCAGAGGAAGTACAACCTTGGCATTAACGTAGAGATGGATCCACTATGCAAGCTGCTGGAACATGTCATGCCAATTATGTTACCCTGTGATAGGTGAGTTAAGCAGTGAATTTACATGAAAGTGGTACACAAAACCTTTTTGCCAAGTTTTAATGGAGACAGCCAGAATTTTCTGAAAATAAATTGTTCCCCCTACATACTACTAACTTCTGCAGATGGTCTTTTTTCCTATGGGTTTGCCATGAAACACATAACTAGTACCTCATAGTGGATTAAGTGCTCCATTAAGAACTATTAACTTCCACTGCAAGAGTTTTATCTTAGGTCTATGCTTTGGTTAGTTCTGAAAACAGAACACTTGACCAGACCTAGAGTCAGTGTTCCATCCTACCTTGTGATTGGAGTCATACATGACTTCTCAATTTTTCATGTTTCATATTTCATATTTTCATTAATATTATTTAGTATTTCCTGAAACAAAATATTCTTTCTGCTTCTTTATATCATGTCACAATTCCTTGATTCTGGAACACCCAGAAGCCCATATCCTAGCCATATTGACATATTTATATTCCAGGCGGGATGTCTGTTTCTTAAAGCAAGAATTGGGGCTTCATGCTGGTTCAGGGTTTGTTAAAGCCTCAGCACTACCAAGCGATGACCAGCCACTACAGCATGAGTACGATTCCCTGCCAGAGAGCTAACCCACATGGTGCAGCATCCTGTCTTGCCTGCTGGTCCCCTCTGCAGTGTATTTCAGGAGACCTGCCTTTTCTGCTCCCCACTCTGTCTCTATTGAATCCTCTCACTCCCACACCTCTGGCCTACACCCTAGCTCTTGTTTGCATAAATAAATAAAATAAATCTTAAAAAAATAAAGTAGGCACTGTGTCACTTTCTAGTATCATGTCCCTCCATGGCATGCCATGTGGTTGGGCATACTGTGAAAGTTCTCTGATAGTTGTCAAGGTCTTTCTTTCAAGACTTCACATTTTGCTTGTTGGGGACTTTAGATCTTTTATCTCACATTTCTCCTCTATTCTTCCTGTAGCTTTTTTTTTTTCAAGTACAAAGTAGTCTCTTTAGATATCTGACCTTTGCATCCAGTTTTAGGGAAGTATAGGCAGACTTGAGGCAGATGGGTAGTATTTTTAACATATTTTAAAATGTCTACTTAATATTAACACCTTATCTACCTAATATTTGCAGTAGGACATTTCCAAGTTGTAGAACTTAACTCACTGAATTGTTTTATAGCTATTATTTCTTCTAACATCAAATGGATACTTTTCTAATGTTTCTACATGGATAAAGAAAAGCATTTATTTTGTGTATATAAATAGTGATAATTTGCCAAATGAGCACCCAAAAACAGTATAACAGGGAGATTCTTTTAGAAGATTTTAACTGAGGCACTTTCTCTTTTTGTGGCAAAAAAACTTGTATCAAAACCAGTAAGAAAGATAATAATTTAGTTACTAATTACAGCCCTAAATATAGCATAGTTTATTTTCTGTTAGAAAGCATGCAATTCAAATTAAAATATAATATTCCCTTTTGCTAGCATTTTCTCCTATGTACTTAGAATAATTAAAAAAAGCCATTCTTACTACATAGATTTTCCTTAAAGTAATTTTTGAAAGTTAACAACAAAAATATATAAAGATTTTATCTTACTGTTCTTCCACATGGCAATGATTGGGATACACCGTACAAAAAATCATGCCACCCACAAGATATTTTAAAAAGTAAACTCAATACATCGGATTAGGCTGTAGTTTGGGTCATAACTGAGAATAAATTTGACCTCATTTCATGCTATAAAAATTTGTGGCTAAATCTGATTGGAGTTTGCCACTATTTAAGACATCTTTATTTTCTTATAGATGACAACAAAGGCAAATTTCTATCATAAGACAGCACATAGTTTACTATATAGTTTACAATACCTCACAGACTGCTAATGTATGTTTTCTTCCAATAAGTTTATGATTATTAATGAAATTCTAAGCTTCTATTTAGGTAAAAGTGTTACACAGTTAATTTTAAGAATTTACTTTCAAAGACACCAATTACTTCAGTATTTTGGGGTTGTTGTTACATTTATTAATTTTCTAAAATCCTAAATACACACCCTGAACATTCTCAGTGGAAACAGATGTGAACCTTAGTTTAGGAGGCTCTAAACATAGCATTCTCGGCCTCAACAAAAACTACAGTATGATCTCTTACAACATGGATTCCTAACCTAAGGTTCAAGAACTAGAATTCAGTAGTTTCATTTTCACTAAACTGCATTCAAAATTTAATATTTTTTTCAATTGTGAATCAGTCAACAAACCACATAAATAACAATAGTGCATGTGGATTTGTCACCAACAGGTGCACACTTTCATATCACAAGTCAGCTACGGGGAGATATTTCCTAAAATAGCATTTATGTTCATTGATTTTCTGTTGAATCACCCACAACTAGAGCTGTGTTGTACAAGACAGTTCTACCAATGGGTTAACAGACATATGTATTACTTTATTCAAAAGTTGTTTATACTAGATATGCATTTCTACACGTAGGTATAATATATGTAGCTATATGTGCATATACATATATAGATATATATATAAAGACATTTAGCTATAGATATACAGCTAATAGTCTCCTTTGTATATTACATTTTTTTAAATTATCTAGAAAAGACATCAACAGCTTCTATTTGGACCCCATTACATTAGAAGTTAGGACTACTATATGAGTATTTCGTTTGTTAAGTCAGAAAAGGAAGCTTATGTTTTTCAAGGCATAAGTTAATTAATACAAATGTCTTCAAAAAATCTTCAGAAAGTTTCAAATACTTTTCAGAATGAAGTTCAAATTCTTTTCTGGTTTCAAAATCTTTCTCAAGATGATTCTGATACAAGGCAATGGAAAGGTCTTCCCTGTTTATGGATTGAAAGAATTGACATTATCAAAATTGCCATCCTACCAAAAGCAAAGTACAGATTCAATGCAAGTCCAATAGAAATCTCAATGACATTCTTCCAAAAAATTGGATATATATTGTTGAAATCCATGTGGAGTCACAAAAAAACTCCAAATAGCCAATGCTCTCCTGATTAAAACAGGAAAAAACAGACATATTATAACCCCAGACTTCAAACTATACTACAAAGCCATAATAATAAAAACTGCATGGCACTGGAACAAAAGCAGACACATAAAACAATGGAATCAAATTGAAAGCCACAAAATAAAACTACACATCTACGGTCAACTAATCTATGACAAAGGAACAAAGAATATACACTGAAATAAGGAAAGCCCCTTCAATAAATGGTGCTGGGAAAAATGGACTGCCACATTCAAGAGAATGAAACTAGACTACTATCGCACACTATACATAAAAATCAACTCAAAATAGATGAAATACTTGGATGTAAGACCTGAAACCATAAAATATATAGAAGAAAAGATATGCAAAATATTCTAAGACATAAATCTTAGAAACATTTTTGAGGATTCATCTCCAGATGCAAGGAAAATACAAACAGCTGGGACTACATCAAACTAAAAAAGGTTGTGTATGGCAAAAGCAATAGCAAACAAAACAAAGAGAGAGAATGGGAGAAAATATATGCACACCACACAACTGATAAGAGACTGATAACAAAGCTCAACAAAGAGCAATCAAACAAAAACAAACAACCCAGTCAAAAAATGGGAAGAGCTAAAACAGACACTTCTCCAAAGGAGAAATGCAAATAACCAATAGGCATATGAAAAATTGTTCAACATCACCAGTTGTCAGGAAAATGTAAATCAAAACCACAATGAGATACCACATCACACCAGTGAGAATGGCACATATAAAAAAACTTGGACTAACAAATACTGATGAGGATGTGGAGAAAATGGAACCCTCTTAAACTGATGGTGGGAATGTAAATGGGAATGTAAACTGTTACAGCCACTATAGAAAGTTGTATGGAGTTTCCTCAAAACATTAAAAAATGTATATACCCTATGATCCAGTGATTCCACTCCTAGGAATTGATCCAAAGAACACAAAAACACTAACTCAAAAGGAAACCAGCACTCCTATGTTTACTGCAGCACTATTTACAACAGCTAAGATATGGAAACAACCTAAATGCCCCCAAAACAGACAAATAGATCAAAAAGTTATGGTATGTACACACACACACACAATGGAATACTATTCTGTGAACAAAAAAGATAAACTCATGACATTTGTAGCAATATAGGTGGAACTGCAAGGTATTATGCCAAGTAAACTAAGTCCAAAGGAGAAAGAAAGATAAATATCAGAGGGTTTCACTTATATGTGGAATATAGGGAAACCAAGCAAATGGTCAGGAAAAAGAAAAAACTTGAAATCAAGTTACCCATAGATCTGAGGCATCAGCAGGGGAGGGAGAAGGGTCAATACAGGGGAGCGAAGAGCACAAGGTGCTATGGTGATGGATTACGGGTGCTATAATGAAGGGAGAACTATGGACTACACAGGGAGAAATCAAATACTGTACAAAAATGGAAAGAAAAAAAAAGTACACAGGATAGATGCTCTACTTAGGCAATAACGGAGACCTCTTGTGGCCACCTTCTCAGCATGAAGCCCTACATGACCCTCAGGGAAGCCAAACCTCTTTTGAACCACAGTAGTTCATTTCCAGATCTGTTTCCTGTCTCATCAAGAATATTCTGTATCCTGGCAGCTAAGATACTGATTTCTGTCCTGGATGGTTTAACTCAGACATCCACACAGAGTAACCATCTCCAGCCAACCTCCAAGTGAGAAATGCTTTCAGTTCAGCTTATCACTTAGAAGCATGGAAAAGGTTTTGGCAAGAAGAAAGCAGAAGCGACATGTATTCTTCCATGGTTATAATTTTCCCATGTACAGCACATAGAGGAAAAAATAATCTGTCAGAATCGTTATGTTAAAGGTATTCTTTTTTGCTTTCCATTACATATTTTAAATTGTTTACAATTTGGGACTAATGCAGGAAGACAATAAACAGATATTTATAGCTTGATTAGTGGAAAGGTAAAAAATCATCATTATTACAAATGACATGTTTGTATATCAAAAGAATAATTACTAGTTCAAAGATAATAAACTATAAGTTCAACAATTAGCAAATGTATTGTTTGATGAGGATAACCAAAATGTATGAGAATGAATAGCCTTCTAAATACTACTTTCACATATCTAATTAGAAAACATGATAGGAACAGAGATTTCCATCTCTCAAAGTAGTTGTAAACACAAAATTATAAGATTAAATGCATGAATAAATGTGTAAGACACTTGAGAAAAGAAGTATTTTTAATATAAATTATAAAACTAATATTCTTGGGCTCAAAAATTTTCCCAAATGCATCCAATATGCTATAAATTAAAATTGCCTTGAAATTTTGGAAAGATCCCATTTTTTTTCCTGAAAAAGTGAAAAAGCCAGAAGAAATCATTTTGAGAAAGAGTAAAGATCGTTTAGTATATAATAGCACTCTTCATAAAAAATCTGCTTCTTTTTCCAGGCACATTTTTGAACTTACTTTCTACCTTTAATTTTGAGTAGCTCTATGACATGCTTTACAAATGAAAATGGGAAAAAATGACATGTGTTACTTATCAATGAAAGCTTAAAGGGAACAGTTGTTGACACACCATGCTTCCTTCAACTTAGGGAGTTAACTGTAGAAGCCCATTTAAAGACGAACCCCTTCAACCTGGAATCCTAAGTGAAAATTAATGCTGAATTACAGGACAGTATACACTTGTCATATAGTGCATGCAGTAAATGAATGTTTTATCATCACAAGTGACTATTCTGTACTGAAGCATAATCTTGCCTATCATGATTGGTACAAATAGAGTATTTCTTTTCATTAACTAAGGGAGTATATTGTACATAAAAAAAGTTGACCTATATTGTTTGGGTGCAGTAAGCTACACAGCAAGGAAAAAAAATGACTTTCATACATATGCACACATTAAATTAGAATATTTAAAATTATGAAATATAAATCAAAGCAAGATAGAGATAACCAATGAATAATACTGAAATAACTGGGAAAAATAACTTCATGTCAAATCTATAAAATAGTAGAAGCTGACTATGAGTCCTCATTTGCGGCAACTACACTTCATATTTTATGAATTCACTCTCACTGCATGAGAGCTAACAATAATGTGCATATTTTACCAGGAAACTAAAGTTTTTAATATTTGCCAAATGACACACAGCTGATAATGTTTGCAATTAAATTATAGAAAATAACTTTCAAGCCATACAAGTGAGGAAATTGAATTATAATAAATATCTTGATGGAAGGGAGACAGTATTGAGAGGAAACTGAAAACAAAAAGTAAAAAGGCCAGGAAAAAAGGGGATACTTGATTACATAAAAAAGCATGCCTATGTTTAGGAAAAAATTTAATTCAAAATAAACTATTGAGGGCCTCCCTGGTGGCGCTGCGGTTGAGCGCTGGGCTGTGGAGCTGTCGGCAGCATGCTATGTGAGTTCGATGCCCAGCCGGGGAGAATCCCACATGGTGCAGCAGACCTCTCCTGCCTCACCCGCTGCTCCCCTCAGCAGTGTGTTTCTGATCTGCTTGTTCTGCTCCCCACTCTGTCTCTGGTGAGCCCTCTCGCCGCCCCACGCCTCTGGCCTGTACCCCCAGCTTGCATGTATAAATAATCTTTAAAAATAAATAAATTAAAAAACTATTGAAAACATCAAATTTCAATAAAATTATAATTGCAAAAAAACTTAAAATATTTTAAAAGAAATTAAGTCAAAATGTTCAGCTGTACCACTAATTAAATGTATTGATAAATATGAGGTGTATTTTATTGCTAATAATATATGAAAATATTTTAAATTGGTATTTTATCCATTTAAATAAACTCATACAATACTTAAATATTCTTTATAACAAGGTTTTGTCAAAATGGGAAGCTATAAATTTGATAAAATATTAGGTGGTTTTAAATGTATACCTGTGGAAGAGGACTGTGGGTGTCTTGGGAGGTGGGAGTAACTGGTAACATACATCTGAAAAAGTGTGAACCTGTACCTCTGAATGAATCATATACAATGTAATAAATCAATGATTCACTCAAAAAAATAAAAGATTTTAAATATTCTCTATTTAAGCCTAATCTCATCGACATGTAGTAAAAATATAAAATTTAATAAAATATTTAATAAAGTTCCATTAAGTTCCTATAGGTTAAAAAGGATAAAGACTGAAAATTCAATCATACAGCTATTATCTTTCATATTTTAAAATAACCATCATGGCACTAGTTGTTTCTGAAAATGTTTTCAGCTTAACTTTGATCACAAAGTAATCTAACGCATTGCATTCACATGTTATATTGAATGCACATATACTTTACTTTAGATTAAAAGAAAATGCTTAAAATATGTAAAGATATGGAAGCAACCCAGATGTCCAAAAATACATACATTGGATCAAGAAGATGTGGTACATATACACAATGGAATACTATTCAGCATTCAAAGAAGATAAACACATGCAATTTGCAGCGACATGGATGGAATTAGAGGGGATCATACTCAGTGAAATAAGTCAGAAAGAAAGAGAAAAATATCGAATGGTTTCACTTATAACAGGACTATAAAGAAACCAAATAGGAGAGAGACAATCAGCGGCGGGGGGTGGGGGAGGGCACAAAATGGAATAGAAAAGAACACAAGGGACCATGGAGATGGATCACGGGTGAATTGGTGGTGGGTTACCCAAGGGGAATACAAAATGTAAAACACAAATAACAATAAAAATATATATTAAAAAAATGCTTAAAAATATGCACATGTTTCTCTGACTGACTGGACCAGGACACCATATTTGGGTAAAGAGTTTCATTTGTTCTTGTTTTTTTTTGTTTCCTGCATATATACAGTTGAAGCATATTTTTTTTTTTTTTTAAGATTTATCCATTTATACATACAAGCTGGGGTACAGGCCAGAGGCATGAGGCAGCAAGAGGATTCACCAGAGGCAGAGTGGTGAGCAGAACAGGCAGATCAGAAATACACTGCTGAGGGGAGCAGCGGGTGAGGCAGGAGAGGTCTGCCGCGCCATGTGGGATTCTCCCCGGCTGGGCGGCGAACTCGCATCGTGCGCTGCAACAGCTCCACAGCGCAGTGCTCAACCGCTGTGCCACCAGGGAGGCCCAGTTGAAGCATATTTTAAAAGTAAGTAGATGTGCATTTATTCGAATATTTTTGAGAAGGTAAAAACAACTTTTTTTCTTTGAACACAGGTGATCTGATTTTAGATTCATGCTGTGTTTACTGGAAAAAAAATATTGAAACTTAAAACAACCTTACATCTGTGGCAAAATAAGTGCAAAAATAAGATTTTGTATTTTCCCAATTTATCACAATTATCTTGCTCACTTTTAAACTGACCTTGAGTTTTCAGCCAGTTACCAGTATTGATTCTTTGCACAGTAATCAACATAATTTTCATAAAAGCAAGAATTCTTTTTTTTTTTTGCATTTGGTAAATCAGATTTATTTAAATGATATTTGGAATAGTAATTACTGGTGTCATAGATAGGTTTTATATAAACAAGTAAAGTGACTATTGATAATTGAAAGCATGAAATTAGAGGGATGATTACAACTGACATATTTTTGAGCATTCCACATAGCCCTAAATGTGAAATGGAAAACAAAAACACTTGAAAGTCATATGTGCAGTCATAATTTTGTTTTACTGTACAAAGAGAGTATATCAACCAATCTGGCATGTTAATTAAGTGAAGGTGGATATAAGAATTAAGAATTTTTTTTTAATTTATTTATTTATATATACAGCTGGGGTACAGGCCAGAGGTGTGGAGCGGCGAGAGGGTTCACCAGAGACAGAGTGGGGAGCAGAGCAGGCAGATCAGAAATACACTGCTGAGGGGAGCAGCGGGCGAGGCAGGAGAGGTCTGCCGCACCATGTGGGATTCTCCCCGGCCGGGCGTCGAACTCGCGTCGCCGCTGCCGACAGCTCCACAGCGCAGCGCTTAACCGCTGCGCCACCAGGGAGGCCCAAGAATTAAGAAATTTTGACAACACATACATTATCTATACAACTTTTCTCTATGTCTATATAAAAGTTGCTGCCAGAGTTAATGTACAATTAATAAAAATAAAAGAAATTGGATCACGGGTGAATTGGTGGTGGGCTACCCTAGGGGAATACAAAATGTAAAAGACATAAATAACAATAAAATTATATATTTAAAAAAAAAAAAAAAAAAAGAAATTTGATCAAAAATATTCCTGGTGCTAGATGATTATTTGTCTTATTTCATAAGATATACAAATCAAGTCAAAATCAACATAGAATTAGAACATTTTTAATAGATTAATGATCATATCTCAGGTTGAAAGCAACAGTGATTTTCAAGGTAATTTTTGTATTGACCTGTCAGTATAGTTATAATGACGTAACTTCATAAATAATGAACAGAATCTCCTATACCACTATGGCTATCAACAGTGCTTTAGCACAAATGATTATTTTCAAATTGGTAAGCTCTAACTCTCACTTTGTAATTCTAACACCATAATTTGGACTTAAGGGGTAGCTGAACACCATGGAAAAACAAACTAACCTGTATACATGAAGATATGGCTTACAAACTTTGGGATAAGAGCTACAGATTTCATTTTCAGGAGTGGGGAACTTTGGTTTTGAACTTAGTAATAGTTTGGGATACAGACCAGTTATAGCTGACTTATAAAAAAACAAGTCACTTAAAAATTATTTGCACTTCTGTTCACTCTATATATTGTAAATACTGATTTCCTTTTGCCAAAAGTTATTCTGTGTCCCAAGAGGGAAAGGGAAAGGGAAAGCATTTTGAAAATAAAGAGTTATGAGCATTGTAACAATTTTCAGAAATGAATTTGCAAGTTCTGAAAAAAATTTAAAGATCAATGTTTCTAATATATAAAAAGGTAATTTAGGTCTTAAAATTTGAAGATTTTTTTAATAGATAAATTTCAAATTAGAAAACCTTAGGGTGTATAATACAATCCCTTTTATTATGAAATGTATTGTATATTAAAATGTCAATGTCACAATTCAACAAATATTCAATATCAACTATATGAAACAGATTTTTCAATTGGGGAACTACAGTGATACAGTCACTGTTCTCAATTATATTGGATGGATATTGTAGAGTAAAAGCATTTTCTATACTTATCTGGATCTCAGTTTCTTAGTTGAAATCAAACAAGCGCAAAGCTGAGACACAGGCTTTTATGCCAAATCACAGTGATGCTAAACTGACAAGGAACAGACAAAGGTTTAATTTAACATCATTTATCAAATATCTCTTTCACGTAAAACACTCTAATCTTTGCCGGAAAAAAAAAAATATAGTATGACCCCTGCCCTGTGGGACTTGCAGAATATTAAAGGAAATATGTAAGTAATAAAATAGTGTAGGAGAAGAGAAACATTGCAGATCTTTTCACAAATGACTAACAGAGTACAGCAGAGACAAGAGCAAAGTGATTAGCTGTGTAGGAGTGGGGTTGGTCAGAATCCTGGAAACTGGCTCTCCACTCAGTCCACTAAACCAACAAGCATCCTCCCTCAGTTTCCTGCTGCAGTACCACCTGATGTCTCATAGCATTTGGGGAAGTAAAATTTATTCACTTTAATGAGTCTCCGGAATTAGGTTACATTTAGCTCCGATGCTTGTTAAAATCCCATCATGATCAATTAAAATTTATTTGAGAAAAATATATTTCTAAATTTATAGTTACACTTCTTTCAAAACTTTTGCTAAAAATAAGCAATAAATACAAAATGCAATGGGCTATACCACTTGAAATTAAGATAAGTAGCTATTACATTTATTCTGTCCTAGAAACACACTGCTTTCAATAAACATAACATAGACAATGAAAAATGTCCCTTATTGCTTAGAGACTATAACATCAAGTTAAAGATTTAAAAAATGATACAAACACAAATTATCTGGATAATATATTTTATGGTTTTAAATTTTTTAAATATTTTTTATTTATTATATACACAATTATGATTATTTATTTTTAGAATGCTTTCAATGTCTAAAACCATTTGGTAGATATGGTGTTTTTTTTTTTTAAGTAACATTGATTTATAGCATTGTATGTGATTCACAGGGATAGGATCACATATTTGACAAAGAGAGTAAAACTAACATTTGTTCAGTATCTTCTGAGTCAGTCATCTTAGCATGTATTATTTCATTTGATTCTCATAACACTTCCTTATTTTAAATGAAAAATAGAAACTCAGAAAGTTTACCATGACTTTAGTCAAAGAACTAATAGACACTGAAGTTAAAATATTAAAGTAAGTCCACATAACCTTTAACTTTTCCACAGAGATAGTACTTCTCAAAAACTGCTGGGTAAAACAAGGATTTCAAAATGTTGCTAAAATACATCTTCAAAGACAAAGGAAATTTTTGAGTTAAAATAAGAAAGTTCTCATAGCGTTGGAAATACAAACTTGCATTTTGAACCAAGGAAGAAACTATATTAGGGGTTTCCCAAAATATTTATCTGTAGTACTGTTTTAATGGAATGACTTTTGGATATATTGCTTTAGAGTAACACTAGTTATAAAAAGAAATGCGAGGATGGTATATGAGGAGGGACAGGAAGGAAATGTGCCAAGAATTACTTTTAAAATTCCTGTTTAACAATCTTTACAAAGAGTTATTGCTCTGGGCTTCCAGAACTGAAAGTTGTGGCCCAAATCCTCCTGCTGCTTTTTATATTGTCTAACTTAAAAGCAGAAATAGATAATTTATTAAAAGACTTCCACTATAGTTGCAATGAAGTAACTGGAATTGGGCAAACCCCTTTGGCACTCCCTCACACATATAAAAATAAAGCTCAAAAACTGGACAAAAAATACCCCAAAAATATCACTATTAGACATTGAATAAGAGATGGGGAATAACAGGATTCCTAAGAGAAAAGAAATAAATGAGATAAACCTTGTATCTTAGTCTAGTTGTACTGCCATCACAAGATTCCAAAGACTGTGGTTTAAAACACAAAATTATTTTTTCAGTTCTGAAGGCTACAAGTCCCAGATAAAGATGCCCACCAATTTGGCTCCTGCCAAGATCCTTCCCTCCTGTTCTGCTAAATATTTTTATAATATAAAAGTATCATTTAGGAAATACGTTCCTCATAGTGTTCACACATGTTGGAAAGAGAGTTCTCTGTGTGTCTTCTTATAAGAATACTAGTCCCCTCAGATCATGGTCCCATCCTTATATCTTCTTGTAATCTTAATGACCTCCATGAAGGCGCTATCTCCAAACATTATCACAATGGAGTTTGGGGCTTTAATATATAAATTTGAGGAAGGGACATAAATTTTCAGTCCTTCACACCCTGCCATTGTTCTAGGTTTCTAAGAAATGCATAGACATTTCTTAGAGTATGACACAGGAATAATCCAGTGAAAAAGGAATATATTTTAGTGGTTTATAGAGAACAGGTTATGGGGAAAGTCTTCTTAAAATTAGTTCTGGCTCCATCACTTAAAAGCAGTTTGACTTCTGGAAGGTTATTTAGCCTTTCTAAGGTTGCAACTCATAACCTTCCTTGCAACATTTTACCTCCAAATTAATTGTCAAAGAAGAAGAAAACAGCATAAATTTAATTATCCTTAACTTTTATCAAATGATATCCCTAAAAAATAGCTCATAAAGGATCATAAAATTTATACATAAAAGCAATGACCATAAATTTTCTAGACAAAATAAAGGGGAAAACCCAGTTATTTCTGATGGTTCAACAATTGCGCCAAAGACAGGGAGGAATCTCAGTCTTCAGTATTTACCAGAAAATGTAATCTCATTGACATACAGAAAGCCTGAAAATGTTTGCATGGGCATAAAATATAAGATACCATCAATTTTCATCTGTGAAGAACAGAACATTTGTTTTAACCAGTCTCAAAAGAAGAAAGTTATGAACAAAGCATCCGATGAACAAAGCATCCTTAAACTTCTTAATCAAAATTAAAACAAAAGCTTCTCTGTCTTACTCATTCTTCTGGCTTCTAAGATTCTTAGGACTTGCTTTTTCATATCAAACTTAAGGCTTGCAGATATTCTTTTTCCATCTGAAGTTGACATGAACCACTGCCCTGTCTTTGAAACCATGCAGGGCTGAGTTCAAATACCAGCTCTACCACTTGTTAGTTGGGTTACCTCAAGCAATTCTTTTCTACATTCTATGCCTCAGTTTTGCCTCATAAAAGACATATGAAAGGTGGGCAAGGGTGGAGAGTACTTTTCATTGTGAACACTGAATGAGATAACAGGGTGATAAGGTGATTCTCATAGTGGTCATTTTAAAAAGTTTCGTCCCCTACCCTTTTCATTAGTAAACTGAACATTTAATGAGTGTTTAATCAACCTAGTTTCCCTTCATTTTCTCAAGAACCATTCAGATAAACATTTTAATTCTACCCTGAGTAATGTTGTAGATAATGCTAATATTTTTATACTCCCCATGTACTGTCGCTGAGCTTTTTTTGGTGTTTTATTTCTCAGAATTCATGATATTAGCACAAAGGCAATTCAGTCTGTTTTGTCTTATGTATGCTCATGGAAGCAATTGAAATAGAAACCACTGAAATCATCAAGTAACCCATAACAATCCTTTTCATGGCATTCCTCCAAAGCAGGCCATTTGTTCAAGAAAGGAGCAAGTAAAATTTAACAAATTTCTCTCCTTTCTGATTCTGCTCTCTCCAATCCCTTCTTACCCTGTGTTAAAGCTGTAAGCTATTTTAAAAAGCAATCAGGTATGTTTAGCAAAAGGAGAAAAGGTGTAGTGTTCAAATTATCAATAGGAAATGAGATTTTGATAATTAATAGCAACTTTTTTTCCACGAACAGTACAAGAACATCTAGTGGTATGTTGTGAGTATGCTTCATTAGCTAAAATACCTTCCCAGCTATTATCTCCAGTCAGCATCAGCAGCATCAAAAATCCTTCCAGTGAGAAGAAAGAATGGTTAATGCTATTTCCCCTCTCATAAGCAGTAGCTATTATCATTGCTCAAGGTCAAAGTACATAAAAAAGAGTAGAAATTTAAAGAAAAGAATGTGAGGAGTTTTTGTGAGAGAAGAATGCTTGAGAGCCTTGCATAAATGAGACCAACTATTATAATAGTCCATGAAATGACCAAAAAAAAAAAATCAAATATATTAAGATGGCTTTTTAAACTAATAATGATTGTTCTGATCACTAACTTTCTAAGAAGCTCAACATAATAGTTCATTTCCTGTTCGTACCAAATATTCATATCATTTTTATAATGCAGAAGGATAAGATTTTTTACCTTTTAATGACATCTCAGGAAACATTCAAATATTATGAAGGCTTTACCTTTAATGTGGTTATTTATAATAATGCTATTTATTTCTCATATCTCTGCAAACAAAATCTGGTATCAGTTATAGTTCTCAGCTATTCTTATTACATAATAGGCCCTCTGCTAAGTTATTTATATAGGTTATTTTATTTAATCCTCACAATAACTCTTTGAAGTGACTTTTATTATCATATTTATTTTGCACTTGAAAAAACTGAGACGTAAGGAGACCCTTTGACTCACTCATATGGCTCTGCCAGTCATGAGCAAAGTTTACACTTAAAATGATGTACCTCTGTTTCCTGAATTCAAGAAGTTGATATAATGTCTCCATGAGACAATGCTCTTTTAATGGTGTCTGAATACTTTATCTTTATTTATGTTACCCATGCCATTCATAGTCACAACTCTTTAAGCAAATCAAACTGTAATTTCACTTATAAAACGGTAACAAAAAAAATTACTAGGGCTTTACAAATCTGAAATAGACACATATCAAATAGCAACTCATTAATGTGGGAATCAGAAAGAGGGGTTTAAGAGAGAATCTGGGAACCACTACAAGGGGTTCAGAAGCGAGTCCAAAGAGTAGACAAATATTTGGATATTCAGAAATGCTGATATAAATTTCCTACTAAATGTAAAACTGGCCAATATTAACAGGGCCAAAAGCAACACTATCTTCAAGGAAATTTGCATTTCTGTGGTCAAAAGTTATTTGTATCACCATCATATTGGACATGTACAAGAGTCTAAGAACAATGAAAGAACCAGATTCCACAATAAAATTCCAACAATGTCTTATTTTCTTTTGAAGATACCAGTAATCTTTTCAAAGTCTTTCATAATGTTCCCCTAAATTCTCTATTTCTGAAGTAGAACATGAATTTAGGATATTTCAGAACAAAATGACACAAACCTTATTAGTTTGATTCAAACCCTATTACTTTATCTCACACCAGGTGCCACTAGTTGTAAAACTTCTCCTATGTTATCTAACAGGAGGTTAGGGGTCAGGTGCTTTTGATAAACAAAATTGGCCAAATCACATTCTCTCATCAGTAAATTCCGGCCCCCTTTGTTAAGCAAAAGTTGTCAAAACCCATTCAGGATCCCATCGATGAGCCCCTCAAACTAAGCAAGCATTTACATCAACAGCCTTTAAGTCCAAGAAATGGATTCTCTGAGTCTATTCAAATACACTCTTGAGTCTACTACTCCCCCATGAATTCTTTCCTGCATAGAGGAACCCTTCTATGCAGGGCCCCTCAGCACCCCTGGGCTTGACACCTAAATCATAACATTAAATTAAAAATACCAAAGAAGTACAGGTTGATTAGCTTAATCAAGACCAACAAAGCAACACTGTTAAAAACAAGGAGGAATCTCCTCCCTTCTGAAATATCACATAATACAGAAATGAAAAAGACAAAATCCCTCAAAAATAAAGAAAAAAGTCAAAGCAGAAAGCTTGAACCACCAGAAAGTTACCAAAAGCCTAAAAATAGTAGAATGTAATCCGACTCACCCTTGCCTCCACAGGACATCTAGCCAACATTTAATTTTTATAGAAATGTAACCAGACTGGCTCGAAGCTCCATAATATCAAAAGCACTTTATCGAGGGGAGTCAGCACAAAACCAAAGCAGGTGGATTAAGTAAAAGACACCTCCCAGGCACAGTGAGATATTTTGCACCTTCTCCCTCCTCTGGAGGATATGACTCTAAGACCACAGATTTGAGGATTCTTCTTACAAGAAACTAAAAGTTCCCAAAGAAATGACGTTCATGCAGAGAGAACGCAGATCTGCCAAGTTACTGCCTTATAATCAAGAGACTTACCAGGTATGCAGATTTGGGGAGAACGTTTCTTCTACTCTTATGAATTCATTTGCTGAGGGCCTGAAAATTAAATAGACAAAAAGATAGGTTAACAAGAATAAATTTAATTGCATATACAGACCCTGCGGTCACAAGAATGTGACTTAAAGAGGTGATTAGAATGAGACTTATATACCAAGTTAATACGGGATAAGGAGGGCCAAAGGGCACATCTAGGATGGCAAGTTACGTCTTTGAAAGGGGCTGAAACTGTTAGAGGGCAACCACAAAGGGAAATGGCATGGCCTGGGTGCAAGTCCTTACCCACCGCTTATGAAAAAAGCTCAGAATAAGATCCAAGAGCAGGTGCACAGAGAAAAGTTAATAAAAGGTTTATTTATAAGAGAAATGAAAAGAGGAGGAGGAGGTAACAGGGAGGTGAGGGGGAGAGAGGGGGAGAGAGGAGGAGAGAGAAGCAGAGAGGAGAGAGAGAGAGAGAGAGAGAGAGAGAGAGAGAGAGAGAGAGAGAGAAAGAGAGAGAGAGAGAAGAGAGAGAGAGGTGTTAATTGGTCGATATGTCCTACCAATAATGCTATCTGAGCCGGGACCCTGGTCGCCAAAGCTGAAGTCAGCCAACACCATGCAGTTCCGCACAGGCCTACAGGTCTTTGACTTTCAACTCTGGCTGCTTAACTCCACCTTTATCTCCCACCAACGCCCCCTTCAGGAAGTCAAGCGTCATGGAGCTGCATGGCATCATGGGAGTTGCAGTCCTGGGCGCCTGGGATCTCTTTGGCATGGAGGTTGGTCCAGAGGTCTTAAAACATCAGTAGGTGGAGTTCATTGGTGACATACTTTCCCCTGACAAAAGGGCACTTACTATAAATGGACCCTTAGGAGGATAGACAAGAGGTGTAATAGTTTTGTTACAATGTCAGTTTGAGTGTGGTGCGGACTTCTCATCTCTGAAAAGAGAATTTCCGAGTTGCTCTGGGGAAGCCGTTTATAACACTTAAGTTCCTTTTGAAGTTTCTGCATTTAGGCAACTAGGGATTTCAAGGACATAAATTGCTTTCAGCTCAAAATAAATTTTGTGGCACAATGCCTTATACAATACCTCTTCAAAAATCTTTTGCACGCACAAACCCCACCGCCCCCCCAGCAATTGAAATTAGACTCCACAACCCCAGCAACAACAAAAACCTAGGAAATGTACAGGAATTGGCAAAGAATAAAAACAATTTCTGTAAAGAAGATAAAAAATGAAAAATTCTTCTTATCTGGAGAATTTCACACACCCATAATTTAAGGCTTGAGATTTTAAGATAAATCATAAAATTGAGATTTTAATGTAAGTCTGATATAAACTGAGTTTAATATAAAACAGATATTGGGGCCTACCTGGTGGCACAGAGGTTTCCTCCCAGGGTTGTCAACACCATGCACTGAGTTTGATCTGGGCTAGGGAGCTAGCCCATATGGCTCATCAGACTTCTGTCTCAACCGCTGCTCCCCTGAGCAGTGTATTGCAGTAGATCTGCTGTTCTGCTCCCCATTCTGTCTCTGGTGAACCCTCTCACCCCCTCTACTGCTGGCCTGCACCCCAGTTCTACTATAAATAAATGAAATTTTTTTTAAAAACCTGACATTTTAATATAAATCATTAAAATGTCTGACAAAGGGGAAAAATAAAAGAAAGTTGTATTCAATGTATATATGGTTTGGGGAATTAACTGTCCTCTGGTTCAGTATGATATAAAGGAGCTAAAATCACCTGAGTGAGAAAATGTCTTTGGCTACAAACTTGAGGAGTGAAGGAAAGAAGGACTTTAAGAAATAATGTCAATAATAAGGCTTAACATGGTATATTAGTTATGCTTCCATAGCTTTTCGATCTTGGAATGTCAAAGAACTTTTAGAGCAATTATATCATGAATCACCTGTCAGAAGCAGCAAAACAGAGACATGGTGCATAGGAACGGAAGGAATCTTAAGCATCAGTTAGTCATATGCTTCATCAAAATTCCAGTGAGACCGGAAACCAAATTTCAGTGAGGCTTAGAAAGTCTTGAGAGGCTTCAAAGGATGCTCAAATTACCCAAGTGTGAATATCTGGCTAAGGACCAGGTCTCCTGTCTTTGCTGAGACTAAATCAGTATTTAAGAAGTAAAATAACTCAAGACGATATTTACTATACATTATGAAATCAAAACCCAGATATTAGAGGCTCCTTTTTAAGAGTCCTATATAATTTAATGTCTTGATTTCTTTTTTTTTTTATGATTTATTCATTTATACATACAAGCTGGGGTACAGGCCAGAGGCATGGGGCAGTGAGAGGGTTCACCAGACACAGAGTGGGGAGCAGAACAGGCAGATCAGAAATACACTGCTGAGGGGAGCAGCAGGCGAGGCAGGAGAGGTCTGCCGGGCCATGTGGGATTCTCCCTGGCCAGCCCTCGAACTCACATCGCAGGCGGCCAACAGCTCCACAGTGCAGCGCTCAACCGCTGCGCCACCAGGGAGGCCCATTGATTTCTAATCTATGACAATTTACCTTATACAATACTGGTATGTTGTAATTAAGAATAGGAGTTTAAAATTTTTAACATTTACTAAAAATAAGCCTTATATTCTGTAGAGGGTGTGGTCAAAAGATTTAAATTACAAAAAAATGCCAGATTTTTCTTGGAATCACTTTAAGCATCTGATATGATATGATTAGCTTTGAATTTCCTCAATATTGCTGTACAATGCATATTATTTTTTAAAAAAATTTTTCTGGAATACCATACACATAAAATTTTTGTTATGAGGATCTATGCAATATATTCATCTATGCATTTTAATTTTTCTTTGTAAAAGCAATTCGTTGTAGTTTGTACCTGGTTACAGAGAAGTAAGGGGATATCATGGATATGCGTTTATTTATCTTTTATAATTACATGTATAATATATGCAATTATTTCTTTATCACTTCGTTTGTGGAGAAAATATAGTGATTACTATCTTAGACTTAGGCAGCAAAAGCAAATACGTATGTATTTCAACTCTAGCTATTTACTGCTGACAACTGAGTACCCTTGCTATGACACCCTGCCTATTATTAGAAAATATGAATATTGGATCTTTGTCAAGTTTCTTCAGCTAAATATTTTCAGTAAAATGAGGATAAGGCTTTAATGACTGAGCTTTTTCCATTTATACATCTATAGATATTTGTTAACTTTGTATATAAATATATTCATCTATGATTTTTATGTATACATTTTTGTTCATTTATGCTGTGCTCTTTTATAGATACGCAATTCACTTATCTATGCTAATGTTGATGGACTACTTGGTGACTTTTAGTTTGGAGCTCCTTTGAAAATGCTGCTGTGAATATATTTGTTAATGCCCATTACACACATTAATACTTACTTGCTAGCTTTTACTCTTGAGTAGCATTATTGAATCATATGTTAAGCAAATGTTCAGCTTTGCTAAATGTTCCCTAACAATCTTCTAAAGTGATTTGGCAATTTTACTCCACAAATAATGTTATTCTCACTAGAACTACAAACCATCTAAAATAAAAACTGTTTTGGTATGGAGTGATAAAGAAGGCATGATTAGGTGTGTTTATTTTTGCATATAGGTATTTAATTTATATTGCACTATTTTCTAAAAACTTGTTCTTTTCTTATTCTATAGCTCACCCCCTCTTAAATAAAGAATCTAAAATATGTTTTGCAACTATTATTGAATCATCAGTTACATTCTTTGGGCTATTGGCATCAACTTTATATTCATATAACTTTGTAAAAAGTAATGTGTATTAGTGTAAATTCTCCAACTGTGCTTTTCAAGATAAAATTGTTATTCTTTTTTTTTAAAGATTTATTTATTTATACATATAAGCTGGGGTACAGGCCAGAGACGTGGGGCGGCGAGAGGGTTCACCAGAGACAGAGTGGGGAGCAGAACAGGCAGATCAGAAATACACTGCTGAGGGGAGCAGCGGGCGAGGCAGGAGAGGTCTGCCGCACCATGTGGGATTCTCCCCGGCTGAGCATCGAACTCGCATCGCGCACTGCCGACAGCTCCACAGCACAGCGCTCAACCGCTGCGCCACCAGGGAGGCCCCTAAAATTGTTATTCTTATGTATTTATACTGTTAGGAAATTTTCAAATGAATCTTTTGTTTTCCATTTTTAATGTGATTTTAATTGTGACTGTACTAAATCTACAGATAAATTTGGAAGTTGACAAATTTGTAATATAAATTCTTTCCACATATGAAAATATTTTTCTACTATATAAACTACATAAGAATGAACATAATGTGTTCTTCTGATTTTTTTTTTAATCTTCTTAATTTCTCGAAGAGTTTCTCTCATCCAGGCCTATGGCAGTCTAAATTTAATGCTCTTAACTCTCAAATAACCTCCTTCCCATAATGTGAACAGAATCTGATGATGAAAAATCATTTCCAGGATTATATTGCATTATATGAACAAAAGAGAAGTTTAGATTCAATTGATTTTTAAATAGAGAGGTTCTTCTGGGTGGGTGGTCTAATCACACTGGGAATTTAAGTCCATATATCAAAGTCAAACAAGGAGAAAGTGAAATATCTAAAGCATGAAAACATCATTTTGTATTTCAAGTTTGAGTGGAACCATGACAAGAAATGTGTGTGGACCCTAGAAGCTGAGAATGTCCCCTGGCTGACAGTCAGTAGTGAAATAATACTCTCAGTCTTACAACCACAAGGAACTGAACTCTGCCAAAATTGAAATTGGATGTAAATTTTCTCCTAGAGATTTCAGATGAAAATTCTACCTAGCAATCACTTGATTTTGGTCTTGATAGGATCATTAGCAAAGAAACAAGTCATATACACCCAGCTTTCAATAAGCTAATAAATTCGCATTGTTTTAAGCTGATACATTTGTGGTAATTTACTATTCAGCAATAAAAAATTAATACAAGACTTTTGAACATCTTTAGTTAGATTTATTACTGTTCATTTTAATTTTTGATGCTATTGGAAAGAGTATACTGTTTTTAACTTTGTTTTCTGAGTGTTTATTCTTTGAATTTAGAAATATATTGATTTTAACATGAGTATGTTACACCTAGTGACCTTGTTAAATTCACTTATATGTTCTAAAAGATCACCTGGATTTTTTAATACATGCATAGTTTTGTCCCTTATGAATAACAAATTCATTTACCTTTACATCAAATTTGTACACATTTTTTCTTATGCTGTTGTCCTGAACATGAACTAAAGAACTAGTAGTAGTGGGTCACTATCATCTTACTTGTTGTTTTAGAAAAGCTTCAAAATTTCAGCATTAAGTGTAAGTTTTATTGTAGGTTTTATGTTGCTATTTTCTATGAGAACTAAGTTCCCTTCTATTGCTATAATTTTTTTTATCATGACTGGATGCTAAACATATTCAAATACTCTTTCTGCACCTATCTGAATGATTACATAACTTTATTTTTACTTTTAACATAGTGCATCATTTAGGCTGATGTTCAAATATCAAAGAATTCTTTCATTTCTGAAAAAAATAAGGTGTTATGTTGGGGTTCACAAGCCCAGCCTCAAATTCAATGATACACAAAGAGAATTCATAGGACTCAGTATACAGTCAAATTTATAGCTTTGTTTATTACTGTGAAGGATACAAAGACATGTCAGCAAACATAAAAGACATGGTACAAGTTCGGGAGGAAACCATACGGCAGCTTCCAGAAGTCTTCTTCCAGCAGAGTCACACACAGACACACTTAATACCTCCAGCAACCTGTTGTGATAACACATGTGAAATACTTACAACTAGGAAACTCAGTAGAAGTTCAATGCCCAAGGATTATATCAGGGTCTGATTACATAGGCATCTGCTGCTGAGCACATACTAAAAAGCCAGCCTCCCAGAAGGAAGAAGTTGTTCAGTATAAATCATATTTTTTTTTCATAAGCAGCTTAAGCACAAGATGTCACACTTACCAGGTAATGGTGGAAACCCTTCTGAAATGGAGGAAACCACACTCAAACCAAGGTGCTACATGTTGGTCCAGGAAGGGTTGATTTGCTCATCTGAAAATCATTTCCCCTCATTCTCTAAAGATGGAAATTCTAGAAATGAGGATGAATAAGCAATTTTCAGAAGAGAAAATCCAAGTGGTTAATAAATGTGAAATGAGATTCAACTTCACTAAATGTCAGTATTTACACAAATTAAAATAGACATGTAATTCCACATATAACAAATTTGCATAACTGTTCAAAGTCTTATAACAAGTGTTGATGTTTATGTGGGAAAATAGAATGGCATTGCAAATTCTAGAGAAATATACATTAACGCAACCAGTTTGGAGAGCAATTTCCCAATATCAGGTGAATTTAATGTTTAAATCATAGGTATAGAAGTTATATTTTTGAGTATATACACTATGGAAACACTCATGTATACACAGAGAGGCAGACAAAAGAATATGCATAAGAATGCTGTTTGGAAAGTAGGAAGGGAGGGAAGTAAGGTGGGAGAGAGGAAGAGAGGAGGCAAGCAAGGGAAACACAACGTGAATTCCATCAATAAGGGACTGAGTAATTAAATGATGATATATCTACAAATAAACCACTGAACAATAGTATAAGTGAAGCAAATCAACATATATGTTCCCTAGGTAAAGTTTTAAAACATCAAAAATACCATATACTAGTTACAGATACATGTATATGTAAAAAAGGTATGAAAACATGAATAAGAAGAATAATTGTGCTTATTAAGGTATTAGTGTGTTGTTATGAAGGAATAAAGGTGAATGAAATTGGAAAGGTAGCATTAATTTCCTTTATAAAATAAGAAAGGATTCTGAGGTGCATTGAAAAAATAAAAATATGTTAAAATGTCAGTGTGAAGTATCTGGATATAGTTTTATTTCCTGAGGCTTTGTTGTTTGCTTGTGTCATTTAACACATCTTCATAATTTGAAGATTCATGACAGGTTCTGTTTTCAACATAGGTCTTTGTTTTTGTTTTTTTTTTTTAAGATTTATTTATTTATGCATACAAGCTGGGGTACGGGCCAGAGGCGTGGGGCGGCAAGAGGGTTCACTAGAGACAAGAGTGGGAGCAGAACAAGCAGATCATTGGAAATACATGCTGAGGGGAGCAGCAGGCAAGGCAAGAGAGGTCTGCTGCACCATGTGGGAATCTCCCCAGCCAGGTGTTGAACTCGCGGCGCAGCTGCCTACTGCTCCACAGCATAGCACTTAACAGCTGTGCCATCAGGGAGGCCCAGGTCTTTGTTTTTTTAAAATCAGTCACTGCTCCCATCCAAGTACTAACCAGGCCCGACCCTACTTAGGAACATACCTCAACATAATAAAAGCCATATACGACAAACCCACGGCCAATATTATACTCAACGGTGAGAAGCTGAAGGCCTTTCCCCTAAGATCAGGCACAAGGCAAGGATGTCCACTCTCACCATTACTTTTCAATATAATACTGGAATTCCTAGCCAGAGCAATTAGACAAGAGAAAGACATTCAAGGGATCCAAATAGGAAAGGAAGAAATTAAACTGTCTCTATTTGCAGACGATATGATAATATATATACAAAACCCTAAAAACTCCGTAGGAAAACTACTCAAAATAATAGACCAGTTCAGTAAAGTAGCTGGATACAAAATCAACGCACAAAAGTTAGTAGCATTCCTCTATGCAAACAACCAATCTGAAGAAGAAGAAATTAAGAAATCCATCCCCTTCAAAATCAAAACCAAAAAAATAAAATACCTGGGAATAAATCTAACAAAAGACATAAAGGACTTATACAAAGAAAACTACAAAACTCTGTTGAAAGAAATAGAAGAAGACACAAGAAGATGGAAAGGCATCCCTTGTTCATGGATTGGAAGGATTAACATTATCAAAATGGCAATCCTATCAAAAGCAATTTACAGATTTAATGCTACCCCAATAAAAATCTCAATGACATTCTTCAAAGAAATAGATCGACTACTGATGAAATTCATATGGAACCACAAAAAACCTCGCATAGCTAAAGCCCTCCTAACTAAAAAGAAAGAAAACGGAGGAATTTCACTCCCTGAGTTCAAATTATACTACAGAGTCGTAATAATTAAGACAGCATGGTACTGGAACAAAAACAGACAGAAAGACCAATGGAACCGAATAGAATACCCAGAATTAAAGCCACATATCTATGAACAGCTAATCTTTGACAAAGGAGCAAAGAAAATGCAGTGGAACAAGGACAGTCTATTCAATAAATGGTGCTGGGAAAACTGGACAGCCACATGCAAAAAAATGAA
>PVIJ01001543.1:0-164905 GCA_004024925.1 Scalopus aquaticus
CTGCCATGGCCTGCAGCAAGTAGTTGAAGAACCAGCCAAACTGCCTAAAACTTGATGCCATTTTCTCTTCCCTTGCCCCTTATCCCCGGGATCGCAACCTTGACCCCTGGACCCTTTTTTCCGCCACACCTGAGTCCTGTAAGGTCTTGTCTGTCCACTTTGACTTCCTTTCATTCCAGGGGATTTTACAAAAGGCTGAGACCTTGTACACCATGGGAGATTTTGAATTTGCGTTGGTGTTCTACCATCGAGGCTACAAACTACGGCCTGATCGGGAATTCAAAGTTGGAATTCAGAAAGCGCAGGAAGCCATCAACAACTCAGTGGGAAGTGAGTGACCTGGGGGCCGGCTCTTGCCCAGGAAGAGGCTCTCAGACCTTAGGGTTGGAGGAAGATCTGAGTTACAGGGGGTGAGCAACCCCCATCCAGCCTGCAGCGAGTCACAGGCTTAGATTTGGCTGCGGCTGCTTCTTTTGAGGCCTAGGAACTGTCTGTCCGGAGCCGAGCCCCTGCTCTGCTGTACCCAGTACTGCAGTGTCTGGTTCTCTCAAACTAGAAGGGCTGCCTCATAGTAGGCCTCTCTTTGGCCTGGGGTCAGAGGTTGGCATGGGCTCCTGAGTTCAGCCTTCCTCAGTTCCTGCCTTCCCCCCTTTATAAGCACCAAAGGCTGGCCGTCCCCACTACCTAGTGGCAGGGAGAGGGGGGAGAAGAACATGATCTGGCCACTGTGCTTGGCAATGGCACTGGGCCTTCCAATATTCGGAAATCTGGCTGCCATGCCTTGGGCTTGTAGGGGCTGGCTGCCTTACTCCTAGGAGCATGTACCAGGCACCCTTTGCCATTTGCCTGGGAGACTGGCTCAGGGCCAGGTTTGCCAAAGCCTCTATCATCCTCCTGCCCAAGGCATCCATTTCCACATAAAAATATGTGATGGGTCATGCTCAGGGGCCTGGCAGACCTGAGCCCCAGCTTCTGCCCTTACAGGTCCATCTTCGGTTAAACTCGAGAACAAAGGGGCTCTCTCCTTTTTAAGCAAGCAAGCTGAGGTAAGGGCCTTGTGTCTGAGGCTGAGGGAAGAGACTTGGTTCTCTGAGGGAAGAGACCCCAGGGACACTCTGTCCTGGAGTGATTAGCTCCTGTCGTGATGGGCAGCCCTGGCATTCTGCCCCAGCTACAGAGGGGCTTTGGGAGTCTAATGTTCCTTGGTTCTTGGCCCACGAAGAGATCCTGGGAGAGAACTCTGGGACCCCAGACTCTGAAGCCATGGGTGGGTACCCTGTGCTCCTTATTGAGGTTCTGCTGGGTATTGCTGTGTCTTCGCAGAGTATGAAAGCCCAGCAGAAGCCTCATCTCGTCATGAGACACCACTTACAACATCCCAAGAGAGAATACAAGCGAAAGGCCTCCCTCAAGAATGAGAAGATTCTCCGCCAGCTCCTTGGGGAGCTCTACGTGGACAAGGAGTACCTGGAGAAGCTCCTGTTGGATGAAGGTCTCAGATACTTGGTTTGCAACAGAGAACTTGGAGCAAAGGAAATCTGGGGTGGATGCATAATGCATGCTAGAGACAGTCTATCACCTAATAACAGCTGGCACGTTCTTCTGGGCAGGTTTTTACTAGTGTTCTCATTTTACAGATAAGGAAACTGAGATGCAGCAAGGCTAAATAACTCACATAGACATGCAGTAACATACAGATATGCACGTGGGTTTAGGTACATGAGTAATTCACGTAGACATGCGGTGACCTGGCTTGAATTTGGATTTGAATCCAGGAACCCAACTCAGAACCAGTGTTCACGCACTGTAGCACCCTGGGAGGGACCACCAGAGACTTGGGTACCTAACCACCCTCCCTAGTCCCTAAAGGGCATCCCCTAGCCTCAGATCTGTAATAATGGGCAGAGGAATCCAGCTGGGAGGTGCTGGAAGGGGAATTCTAGGCTTCTAGTACTAGAATGTCCTGAAATCCCCATCTGTCCAATTCCCGCTTTTATAGATAAGGAATTAGAGCCCCTAAGTAATGAGTAACTGATCCCAGGTGACAAGCAGCTGCTGTTTCTCAGCTCTAGGCCTCCAAGCCTCCAGTTCAATGCTCTTACTCCACACTACGCTGGCAGTAAAAGGAGGAGGACAGAGCCTTGAAATGAAAGTCCCCATCAGCATGGGGGTGAGAGCATTGTCCCTGAGAAGGGATCACCCTTCAGTCAGATGCCTTTTCTCCAGAACTGACTTCCAAGGTCACGTGCAGGGTTCCATGCAGGGCTGTGTCCCAGGGGCAGCTTCACTGCAGCACATCTCTGTAACTGGCCTGACCACTTCCCTCCCTCCAGAGAAGCTTTTGCGTAGGGTAGAGGTAGCCTGAGCAGTACCCCCAGTGGCCCTGCAGCTTTGCCACCAAGTCTAACCTCTGGGCAGGCAGGCAGGACTCGGGCATACCCCTCCAGCTTCCAGCACGAACTGGCCCACTTGGTACCTGGGCAATCAGTTGGCACGGGCAACTTGAGCCAGGTCGTGCATTTAGACTTGGTCTTCTCTGAGGACATGGTTTGAAATGCGGGAGCCTGAGAGCTGTCCCTTCTGCTTGCTCCTTACATTTTGTCATAAGTGGCCTCTGCACTAGACTCTGAGCGATAGGAGTACCGCAAGGAGGGGGGCACTCTGGCTTCCTTGGGCAAGAGACACCCACTCTGCCAGGCATGTGCACTTACTTTCCTTCCTGTTCTTGCCACTCCAGGCAGAGCTGCCCACAGAGGGCCCTGCAGGAGGGACCGAACCAAGGGGAGGCGACTCCCTTAGATGCCAGTGCTAGCTGGTTCCTCTTCACCCTTCCCCACAGACCTGATCAAGGGCACCATTAAGCATGGCCTGACCGTGGAGGACCTCATCATGACTGGCATCAACTACCTGGACACCCGCAGTAACTTCTGGAGGCAACAGAAGCCCATCTACGCCAGGGAACGGGACCGGAAGCTGATGCAAGAGAAATGGCTGCGGGACCGCAGACGCCGACCCTCGCAGACTGCTCGCTATATCCTCAAGAGCCTGGAGGACATAGACATGTGTGGGTGGTGTTCTCAGAGGGGGCCAGGCCTCTGCCGGGTGGGGAGGGAGCAACATGGTAACCTGAGCCTGGGGGATGGGCGGAAGGTGGGTTCTCTAGGCAGGTGGCCAGCCCTCAGGAGACTGTCCCCAACTCCCTATCACCTCTCCCTCCCCAGTGCTGACCAGCGGCAGTGCTGAGGGGAGCCTCCAGAAAGCTGAGAAAGTGCTAAAGAAGGTGCTGGAATGGGACAAGGAGGAAGTGCCCAACAAGGACGAACTGGTGGGAAACTTGTACAGCTGCATAGGGAATGCCCAGATCGAGCTGGGGCAGATGGTAGCTGCCCTGCAGAGCCACCGAAAGGACCTAGAGATCGCCAAGGAATAGTGAGTGCCCGGGGCAGGCCGCTGGGCCTGCAGGCTGGTGCTATATCTCAGCCTTTTGCCAGGGCTGCTGCAGCCATTTTCTGCCCTGCTTGTCTGAGGTAGATAACCCCGGGGTGGAGCAGCCTGCCTGGACTAGGGGTGGGGTAAGGGGCAAACTAAGACTGTTAGCCTTTTCACCACAAAGAGGAGGGCGGTGGCCCAGAACTCCCCAAAGCTCCCAGTGCTGTGGCTCTTAGGGATGTTTCTGCCTTCATATCATCTGCCCAAGCAGTCATCAACCCCAGACATGCCACATGCAGCTAGGTCGACTAGAACATAATGGGGACCAGACACAAGGGTCATTTGCTTGCAAATGCAAGCAAAACGTGATATAGCTAATTAATCGTCCCTGTGAAATATGTGGTGAAGGGAAAGTACAGGTCCCAGCATTATGGGAAGTATTTCCCAGGAGGACTTGACCGTGTGCTTCTCCCTGGGGAACACGCATGGCCTGTGGGGAGGCCCTGAGGCAGCCAGGAGGAAGTCAAGTCTGGCCAGCAGTCTTGCCGGGGAGGGCGGCCAAGACAGGGCCAGAGCAGCGGGCGGGGTTGGGCCAGGCAGGGCCCCAGAGCCTGGGCTCAGGAGTGGGGGTGAGCTGGACTTCAGAGCTGAACCTCCCAGGTGTGGGAGCTCAGGCCAGCTGCTTAGCTGTGCAGCCTCAGTCTCTCCTCTGTCATGTGGACATGAGTAACACTAGCACCCACCTGAGTGGGGTGGAAGGGAAAACGTGGTGTTGAAGTGCGGGTGGAGGTCTCAGGACAAAAATCGCAATAAGATGAACATCCCCAGAACATGAGGGTCTCCTCCCAGAGGTGTCATCGCCTCCTGGGCGCCCGTCTCTACCCTTCAGAGCCATCTTGACTGTCTCCTGCCCTGTTTCTACTCCCGCACATTTCTGAGCCTCTCCCAGTCTCCCATCGCCTCATTTCCACTCACAGGTCGGCCTCCCTGCTTCCAGCTCTCCCACACCGCACGTCACCTCTAGAGACGCTGCTTGTCATCTGCGCACTCTCTGTCCCCTCTGACAAACATTGGCTCCTCAGTGTCTGCCGGTTAAAACCAGATGCCTTTGCTCAGGGCCCCAGGCCCCCTCTGAACTAAGGTCAGCTGGCCCTCCCTGTCAGGGCCCCCTTTGGGTCAAACTGTATTTCCTGAACTCCTGCCTCCTCCTCTTCACTCCTTGAGCCCTCCTTAGCCCACACTCACAGCTCTTCTCTCACCTGTCCTCATCCTGCTGAGCAGAACAGTCACATAGTGGCCATTCTCGGCCTTTCTCAAAGTAGAAAACAATCGACAACCAGCTTTGAAGACAGCCCTGACTTCGCTGCCTGGCTCTGGCACCCAGGAGCCGTGTGGGTTTGGTTAAGTTGTTCCCCTTGTTTCCACATCTCTAATGACGGCATAAGTGCCCTCACACAGGGATTCTGTTTAAATAAGACATACACAGAGTCTTGGGTCCAGCCATCCAAGATGTCTAAGTCCTTCCTTTTCACCAGACCTCCCTCCCAAGCCTCAGGCCGGCATGTCTTCCTCAATCTGCTGCATTTCCACTAGTCCCTCAGGAGCCACATGTTTAACCTGATCCCCTCAGGCGCTGACTCCTGCAAATGGCAAGGTCAGTCCCTGTCCCTCAGTCCCCAGAAGGAGCCAAGGTCCTCCAGCTCTGCAGAACCTCCCTCTGCTCGCTGCTCCCCCAGCCCAGCCCGTCCTGCCGCTGTGCCTTCCAGACCTTCGCCCTTCTGACCCTTTCCAGCGTGTCTCCCCACATGCTTCTGAACATACACACAGACATAGGGTTTTCAAAACAAAAGCAACTCCTTTCTTTGTTGTTTTTTGAAAGAATGTGTCTAAGAAAGGGTCTCTTTAAATGGCTTCAAAGAAAGGTATTTCAGCACTCACAGGCATCCATCCTCCTGCCATCTTGCTGCATGGGCAGCGAGACTCACTGGGGTGAGGAGAGAGGGCTCCATAGGCCACGTGAGGGGTGAGTCAGAGGAGGAGCGGTCTGCTGAGTCCAGGCAAGCCTGCTGGGTACAGGCCCTAGAGGAAGTCTCCAAGCTTGCCTGGGAAGGAGAGAGGGGCTGCGGGTGGGGGTCTGACATGGGAAAGAGGTTCTGGTTTTATTTGCTGGGAAGGAGGAATCTTTTAACAGAGACATCAGAACCTTCCTATGGCAAAGAATGGATGTGTGGGGAGCGATTATCTTTTTCTTTTAATGTCTTCTGATGACACATGAACACTGTAATGCAGATAAATTAATGTGGATAAACTAAAAGTTCCCCTCATACTCCTATCTCTGTGTTAGGAGTTGGATTTACAATTCTCTAGACTTCTTTTAAAATGCCCACTTCTTGTTCTTTCTTTACTTCTGACCCTGCTTATCCGCTTCTTTACTATTTCTGCAGTCCTCAGAGAGGCCAATTTGCAGCGAACAACACGACTTGCTTCTTTTCCACAGTGACCTTCCCGATGCCAAGTCGAGAGCCCTTGACAATATTGGCAGGGTTTTTGCCAGAGTTGGGAAATTTCAGCAAGCCATTGACACGTGAGTTACCAAGGACTGTCCCTTCCCCAACCCAGTCTGGGGGGCACCTCCCACCCTCTTGCCAGGGCGCCTAGCCCGAAGCTGGGCTGCCAGGCCAGATCTGAGCTTGGCTCCCGGCTCTGGGAGGCTCCCAGCTCCCAGGCAGCCCTTGGTAAACTCTGGGGGCTCACCCTTCTAGTTAAGAGAATAGAACCAGCATTTTCTCAAAATTTGTGATAGTGACTAGAATCGCCTGGAGTACTTGCAAGGTATATGAATTCCTGGGCTTCACCCCTAGAAATTCTGCCTCGACAGGTATGGGGTGGAGCTCTGGAATCTGCTTTTTAAAAGCACTCCAGTTGATCCTTACCTTGGACAAGTTCAGGAACTGTGGACTTGACCTCTGGGACCTCTTCTGAGAATGTGCTGTGACTGCACGGCCATGGGGGCCGCTGGGAAGGATGTCTGTGCTCTCCAGACTCCCATGCTGGGCCTTTGCTGCCCAGTGATCTGCGCCAATGGGGGGACTCAGTCCCAGGGGCCTGCCGGGAGGGCCTGGCCTGGCACTGGCCGGTGCTGGGCGAGCGCAAAGAGCTGCTGTTCTGGGGCTCCTCCCTGGACTGAGCGTGTCCTCGATGTCGTCTCTGTGACACGTCACTTGGTTTTCTGATTGGGCCTTGGTGTCTGCACCTCAGACTATGAGCTCTCACCCACCCATCCGTATCTTTTTATAATAAAACATTTTATGGTAAATATATGCTTAATATAGATTAAAATCTTAATCTGGAAAATACAGAAAAGTAGAACAACGATGTTTCAATCCCGTTACCCAAAGACTGACACTAATTTTAACCCTACTCTTACTTTTATTGATTTCTTTATTCCAGATTTTTTTCTGTGCTGATTTTCTCTTCTATCCATTTAAGAATATGCTCACAATTTTTAATGTTATTTCAAATGCTATTTTGTAAACATTATTTTCAACTGTTATGTCAAATTTACTCCCAGAGATCTAAGAATAGCTTTGGTAGTTTTAAAAATCTATTGATGCTTCTTAGCTTCACCCTGTATCTAACAGAACTGGTGAATGTAGAACAGTTTTTCCTCTGCCGCCTGTTGGAAGCCTTGTTCACCTATGGCCTAGTACAGGGGTCAAGTAGAACAAGCTAACTCTGCACCTGTCCCCAGGTGGGAGGAAAAGATCCCTCTGGCAAAAACCACCCTGGAGAAGACCTGGCTGTTTCATGAGATTGGCCGCTGCTACCTGGAGCTGGACCAGGCCTGGCAGGCCCAGAATTACGGAGAGAAGTCCCAGCAGTGTGCCGAGGAAGAAGGGGACATTGAGTGGCAGCTAAATGCCAGTGTTCTGGTGGCACAGGCACAAGGTATGGCTCAGAGAGGACCACCTTACCTTCCCCAGCCCACAGGCCCAGCAGCCACGCCAGGACTGGGAATCCTATGGGCCCACTCACTGCGCCTGTGTCCCTGTCCAGATGAATTCTAAGATGGGGAGAAACCCATACATTTTGCCACCTTGTGGAAAGCACTGATATTAAGCTAAACTCAGAGTTTGGGGCATCTGAAGGAACTTTCTGGAGTGACAGGAGCGTCCTAAACAGGGTTTAGTGGTGGTGATTCATTATATCTCTGCAAAAGCCACAGAACTGAGTACTCACAGATGGGCGCATTTTATAATGTGAATTACATTTCAATCAAGTTGCCAAAAAAGAAAGAAATGAAAACCAGCAAGGGGCAGGGAGTGAGGAGGACAGATGAAACAGAATTGGCTATATTTTGATAATTGTGAAGTTGGGTGATGAGTAATGGCGGCTCATTATACTACTTCCTTTTACTTGTATATATACTTGAAGCCTTTCATGATGCAGCGTTCAAAGGAAATGGCTCCAGGTCACCAGCTAGTAAGCTATGGAGCTGGAACTAGAACCCGTTCAACGACTCCAGAGCCCAGGCTGTGGCCCTCTGGGCTAAGCTGCCCTGATACACAGCCCACCCCTGGAGAGGGGGACCTGTGAAAGGGGCTGTACTTCATCTTTTACTCACAGCCCAGACTCCTACCCCTCTTCAGGCCTGCAGCTCGGAATGGCACTGCCGTTCATTGTGAGCGGCCGAAGGGGTCCTGTGTCTGACCTTTTCCAGTGTGTTTGAAAAAGACATTTATTTGGCCCCACTTTCTACCACTCCACATACTTTCTGAATCGCTTTTCAAATGTCATCACTTTTTGCAGTTTGACTTATGGACACAAGGCCCCCTGCCCCCCGTGGGTCGCAAAGCAGTTCTTGAGGGGGGGGCTGAGGGGTGCTAAGTTATAAGAGAAAGCAGTGTCATGTGAAGAAACTGGCGGGCAGGCACTTTTCTCCCTCCCTCTTGAAGGAGAGCTCTTTTAAAGGGCAGACGTCAGTCAGTCAGTCAGTCGGTGTGTCCAGTCCCAGCCCCAGCATCAACTAGCTGGCCAAGCCCCGTCCTCTCTGGGCTGAGCGGGCAGCAGTGTGGGGGGGCTGAGCTTCCAGTGCTGGCACGTGCCAGTCACACCCAACCTTCCATATTGCATTCGGTCTCCACAGCATTTTTGAAAACTTTGAATCACCATTTTAAAACTATGGATTTCTTTTCCTGGACCAAGCTAAACATGGGGCAGGATGGAGTTGCCCCCCGGCCCTAAAGACACCTTATGCACACACTGGCCCTTGCCCACGTCCCCTCCCCTCGCTGACCCCTCTGAATGTCCCTCAGTCGCGACACAGCCCAGAGTGTGATGGGAAGGGGGATGCCGGGCCCTCATGCGGCGGCCCGGGCTGGCTCCGTGCAGCTCACACAGGCTGCTGACTGGCCCGGGGACCCCAGGACCCGTGTTCCCCCACACCGGGCAGCACACAACACAGCCGCCCTGCGCGTGTCTCCCCTGCTCTCCAGTGAAGCTGAACGACTTCGAGTCAGCTGTGAACAACTTTGAGAAGGCTCTGGAGCGAGCGAAGCTGGTCCACAACAATGAGGCACAGAAGGCCATCCTCAGCGTGAGCCTCTCCCCGCCGGGCCCCGGCTGCGGGGGGCGGGGGGGCGGGGGGCCTTCTCAGCCATCCCACCCCTGCCCATTACCCACCAGCTGCAGGGCACACTCGAGGCTCCCAAGAACCATATTTTCTTTCAACATAAAAAATAGGACAGAGTCTTACAAACACATTCACCTTTCCCATATGCTGGTACCCCCTGTGCTATCCGCTTTGGTTTCCCCTTTCTTTTCTTTAATACTGGTTGAAGCCTTCTAGACTGATTTTAGGTTTGAAGAATGCCACCTCCTCCAGGAGCCAGCAAGAGTATGATTGCCTCACTCGCTTGCTTTAAGCCTTTGCTGGCTTTCTGGGGAGAGCCCTCCAGGCTCTTTCTGGCCTGGGCTGGGAAGCCTGTGGTAAGCTCTCCCTGCAGGGCTCGCCAGCCTTAGTTCTGGCGCCAACCAAGGCAGCAAACTGCCGTTCTCTGAACAGGCTTCCTCATGTCTCTTAACATGTGCTGTCCCCTCTGCCTGGAATGTTCTTCTAAACCGCCTCTCCCACCTCTTTCACTTGGTGAGCTCCCTGCAGCTTTGGGTTTCAACATCCCCTCTCCCAGATCTTCGCTGTACCCTCAGCCTGGGCAAGGGGCCCCACTCTCCTGGCCCCCACAGCCCCGGATGTCTCCTATCATTGCCCACATCTCTCTGTATGGTAACTGCCCAGACCCAGAACGCAGATCTCAATGTTCCCGTTCAATAAGGCAGCTGCGTGGCCATTTAGCTTAAAATGAAGTCACAGCAAATGAAATGTAACGTTCAGTTTCCCAGTCACACTCACCACATATCAAGTGCTCAGCAGGGTTTGTGGCCACCACAGGGTGCAGATCCAAAGTACGCCCATCCATGGTTGCAGAAATTTCTGTTGGAAATACAACACTAGACTCTAGGCTCCAGGAGGCCTGGGCCCGGCGGAAGCCTGGAGGTGCCCCACCTCTCCCAGAGCCGTTCTAGGCCAGTGCACACCTTGGCGGGTGGGGCGGCACCCTGATCCGGCAGATGCACAGGCAGCTTAGCATGAACCCCCCACCCCACCCTGGTCACTCCAGCTCCTGCTGCCAGCCAGGCTGCTGCCCCTAAGCCTTCCCATGTCAACATCCTGGGGTTGCCACAGCACATGGCTGGACCCCAACAAGCATCTACTGGAATGAATTAAGCAAGGTGCTTGCCCTGGGGAGCTCGCCTGGCTGAGAGAGACCAGAGTGCAGAACTAGTGAGCGGGAAGCACCGTGGCAGGGCCAAGGACCAGGCTGCAGGAGGGGCAGCGCTCGGGAGAGGGGGCAGAGGCCCTGGGCAGTGACCCCCAAGGACTTCAGAAGACATGCAGGGAAGAGTTTGGCCAGGCTGAGCAGGGCAAGGGCACTAAAGCCTGGCAGCCATGGTCCTGAGGGGCTCCAGGGCTGGTGGGGTGCATGGCAAGGGGAGTAGGGTCAAAAGACACAGGCAGTCAGTGGACCCAGCCTGGACCTAAGTTGGGAAGGTCAGAGAAGTTGCCTGACCCACTGGTGATTTAGGGGGCGAGCTCATGGCTTGTGAGGGCCTGGTGAGTGAGGCTATTACTTCCCTGCCAGGGAAATCGCTCCCAAGGGGCCCCACGGTGGAAGTCTGTGGCCTGCTTTTACCTGTGCCCTGGCCGTGGAGCCAGTCACCTCCCTCGCTGCTTCCTCTGTTGAGGAGTCAGCTCCCCTCACCGAAGCCTGGATTCCGGGGTGGCTGCTCCCACTTGGCCCTCCCACATGAGCCTGCACTGTCTGCAGCAAGGACGCGGCGCACCCCGTGAACATATTCGCTGACCAGGAGCTGGCTCTGGGCTGCCCAGCCCGAAGGTGGCAACTTCAGTCCTGGCCTCAGGAAGTTGAAAACAAGCGCCCCCGCCCAGGACCAGTGTAATGGGGACTCGGGGAATTCAGCATGAGAGTCCTCAGCAGGGAGGCAGGGATGGGCTTTCGAGGCAAAGGGGGTTAACAGGTGGAGAGGCAGAGAGCAGTCCCTCTTGCCTGGGCCAGACAGTGTCACAGTCCTGAGTGACCTCGTGAGACTGCGACTGGCCCCGGCCCCCGGAAGGCATGTGGGGGGTGAGGCTGGGGGTAGGGGGGCAAACTAACCTACAGGAAGGCGCTAGGCCCAGTGTCTGTTGAGTAGCCATTTCCCACATGTGTCTGGGCATTCTGCTCTGCGCCAGCTGTGGGGTCTCCTGTGAGGAAGAAGGCAGAGCCTGCCCCCCAGATGCTCACAGGCTGAGCTCCAAGCCCAGGGGAACCTGCAGACACCCTAGAAGCCCCTCTGAAGACCGCCAGCCCCCAGCACCGAGCCTGCTGAGTGTTTCTCAGTCCTGTCCGTGGCTTGTTGCCCTGGGAGTGCTGAGGGGCTTGAGTTGCCTCCCTGCGTTGGCTAAAGCCAAAGCGCTTTAGGCAAAAAGGGCAGAAAGTACAGTGGACAGACATACTCCCAAGGTGAAGGCTGAGTTACCTGCCAGCTGTGTGTCTCACACCCTGGGGTGGGCAGCTCCAAGTCCATGAACTTGGCTGCCCTCCAACAGCAGTCTCCAGCCAGCCAGGAGAGAGGAGGATGGCAAGGTCAGCGCCCAGCCCTGCCCTCTGGGGCTTGGGCATGGGTGGTAAAGAGAGTTTACCTGTTCCCTCTACCACCCGTAGGCTTTGGATGACGCCAACAAGGGCATCGTTCAAGAGCTGAAGAACACCAACTACAGGGACCTTCTCAGTGGGAAGAAAGAGAAAGGTGAGTTCCCAGCCCTGAGCAGGGCCCGTCAGCACCGCCCCCTGCCGGCTCTTGCCCACCCAGCATCCGGTCCCTGCCCCCAGCAGTACCAGCCTCCTCCCCAGGGGTCTGAACCCTGCTGTCTGCCCTTTAAGTCATCAATCTATCAAATATTTGTGGAGCCCTTGTCTTGTGCCAGGAAGGGATGAGGTTTTGGGGAGACAGACTCAGCCTCTGCTCTGGAGAAGCCCACACCCAGAGGAGCCAGACAACAGGGCTGCCATGCGCAGGTGCCTGCACCTGGGCGGCCAGGTGGGCGCACTCGGCTTTGAGAGCAAAGCATAGAGCTCTGGGTTTCTCCGGGGAGGCAGGGAAGCCTCCAAAGGGAAGAATACTTGGGCTTCAGCTCTAAAAGATGCCCAAGGCTTTTCCAGGAGCTGGTGAAAGAGGAAAGGCCTTCCTAGCAGGGAAAGTGGGAGCAGAGGCACAGGCACACACTACAGTACTCTGGGGCGCTCTCTGGGGGCGCCTCTTGTGCGGCAGGAGCTGGGCTGAGCCCCAGGCAGGAGCACTCTCACTTGGTGCTCACCGCCCTGAGAGGCAGCTGCTGTTTCAGGGGCTGAGTGAGGTAGAAAGATCTGCCAGGTGACGTCTCACCTGGGGCCACACTCTCCCTGGCGTGTGGGCGGCTCTTTGGGGCCAGCCCCAAAGTGGTGGGGCAGGGGCCAGAGCCAGGGGCATAGGAGGTGAGGGGGGCGGAGGTGAGCCGAGGGGCGGGGGCTGCTCCCGCTCAGGGTCTCTGCCCCCTCCCCCACTGGACCTACACCTCAAACCCCCCCCCGCCCCCCACTGGGTCCTGCGCAAGGAGGGAGGCGGGAAGGGAAGTGATCTCCATCCAGGGCTTCCTGCGTGCCGGCACTCTCGCTGGGGCTTTCTAGAGGCTGACTCTTCTGAGCCCCCAAGAGCAGGAGGAAATGAGTAGCACTGCCCACTTGATGTTACAGGTCAGGAAGCAGGGGCCCAGGTCCCACCGTAGTCTTGTCTCGGGCAGCTGGCTCTAGACTGTTCCTGGGGACAAGGACCGCCTCTGCCCCCTGTTTATCACTTCAGCCTGGGAGCCAGGGCTGGGGCCGTCACTCGTGGGGACAGAGCCCCCCCAGGCTGGTTCAGGCACAGCCAGAAGAATCTGGATGTGGGGTTTCTGGCCCCTGAGCAGCCAGGTACCAGCCCTTTATTATCCAGTGCCTGCCATGTGGTGACTGGGTCCCCTGGGGCATGTGCCTCTGCCCCCACATGCCCTTGGAAGAGCTGTCAGAGCCACAGGAACAATAAATATGAAGAGACGCAGCAGGGAACAGGCGATGCTCCCGGAAGCCGGAAGCCGGGGCTCCCCGGTCAGCGGCGTTCGCAGCTGCCAGCACTTCCCTCCCGGAGCAGCAGGTGGCAGCATGGCACGTGTCTTCACCGCCAAATGCAGCCTTTTCCATCTTGTGAGCTGAGACCAGGGGCTTCCAGGAAGAGCACTGTGGGGGAGGGCGGCTCCGAAGGGAATTTGAGCCTTTGCTGCATAGCTGTTAAAAACCAGGAGCAAGGATCCTTTGGTTGTAAAATAGCCCTCCAGCTCAACTTCTGCTAGCAGTCTGCTGATATTTTTACAGTGAACACCCTGACAAATAATGAGTGTGCTACCCAGACTCAAAGAGAGGCTCAGTGAGGGTGCTGGGGAAGAGGGTCTTCTCCTCTCCCAGCGCTGATGCTACTTCCTGTGAGGAAAGAACTGCTCCTGGAGCGGTCGGTGCTGGGTTCAAATTCTTACTGCCACTTCTTTCTTTGCAGTTTCACTCTGCGCGTTTCTTTTTTTCATCAGCCTCAGACCCTTTCATCGCACACTTGAGTCAATGACACGTGCAACTTGACGGTGCACCAGGCAGTTCACACCCGACGCCTGGGACAGGCTGTGGCAGACCGTGGCCGCCTCTCTCCTTTCGGAAGGGCGCGTGGCCTCTCAGCCTCCCCACAGGCTGGGGTCCACCCAGGCCCAGAGATGAGCTGACTTTTCCCTTCCTTCCCTCCTTTCTCTTGTGTTTCAGAAGAGGCATCTGTACTGAGTAAGTCAAAGCCAACAGAGGAGGAAACCCCAAGAAAAACGAGAGATGAGTCCGAGAAGGTGGTGAAGCACTGGGAGAGAGAGCGCGCCGAGCCCGACGAAGAGACAGACGACGGCGACGCGTTGTCTAAGGAAGACCTCGGCACCTCGGGGAATGATGACACCCGGGAACACAGGCCGAGTGGCGAGGTCGCAAAAGCCGGCTCCTTCTGGAAAAGGGAACCGGGAGAGCTGGGGAGAGAGTCAGGAGACTTGGCTAAGACAGGAGAACTAGGCAGAAGCAGCTCCGAAGAAGATCAGAAATTACCCGAAGTGGGCAGAAGAGAATTAAGAGAAATTTATAGGAGGGATTCACAACTGGATCAAAACTTTTCAGAATCAAGCACAAAGGAAGTTGAAGAACTACAGGAAGCACCTTTCGAAGCCAGCAGGAGAGAGTCAGAGGAACTGGGGGAAACGGAATTGGGAGAAATGCAAACAACAGATGAGGCTGAGAGAATGGAAAAAGATGAAAGGGAGGATGACTGAAGACGCAGGGGGTTGGGGGGGGGGCTCGCGAGGCTGCTGCTGGGAGGGGACATGGAGGTCTCACTAAACTGGACTTTCGAGCTGAGATTTATCTTTAATGGGAAAAACTGTGGACTGGGTCCCGCAGGTCACCTCTGCCTCTTTCTGTCACGATTTTCACTTCAAATATTTTCACTCTTATAAACCTCGAGTCTGTCCTTCTGCCTCCGCACCTGCACCCATTCTCAACAGAGCCTTAGTGAACGAATGACCGGGTATAGGGTGCCACTCTTCCCACAGAAGTCTGGCCTGACTCTGGTGAGAAACACAGAGAACCCCCCAAACAAGATCTGACCTAGAGTGCGGCTGAGGGTGAAACATGGAAACATAGTTCCCTTCCCCAGGCCTTGTTCCCGGCCTCATGGAAGAGGTGAGGGAGGTGCTAAGAAGGTGAAGAAACAGGTGAGTACCAAGGAACCCTGAAAGCTAACGTCAGGTCTTAGGGTGTGGGGCGGGGGTGGCCTGGGTGTAGAGCTATGAATGCCAGCCTGTGGGCACTGGGTCACCTTGCTGAGTACCTGCCATGGGCTTGGCACGGGAGGAGGTTTTACGAAAGAAATGATGGGCCAGCCTCAGCCGTCATGTCACACACAGGGAGGGAGGCCACTTTGAGCCTTGAAACTCTTGAAAGCAGAATGAAGTTGTCAAATGAGGGGGAAAAAGGGCTATGATAAAATAGCATTTATCTGGGTGTCTTAGATTTGCAAATCAGGCAGCACAAACTTAGGTATCAGCCCAAATTGTGTCTGACTGGGGTCTCTAAGGGGTTTGTCAAGGACAAAAGAAGGGAGAAGAAGGTAGGATGGCAAACGTTTTATTCCAAGAATTATGACTAGTTAGGGATTATATTCCTGAGACGTCCCTGACTTTTCATAAAGCTGGCTTTGGTCACTATGGAGAGAGAAGAAGAGAAGATGCCTGCTCGGTTCTTGATTGTGTCTAGCTGGAAACCTCTTCAGTCAACAGTTGTTTTAAGTTAAAAGTTCAGTAAGAAAGAGTTTGGCCACAGAGCGGAGTTGTGTAACCTGGAATGACCCCTCTGAGAGGCTCACGGTGCTCTAGGAGCCCACAGGAAGAGGAATTCCACCCAAGAGCCTAGGGTGAGTGGCTCCCAGATTTCCCTTTTGGGGTACAGTCAAGCTGGGGGCTCCCCCAGCTGGTTTCCTCCTCTGTAGAATGGGGAAGTGTTCTTAAGGGGCGGGACAGCACTTGGTACACAAAGGGCTCTGAAAATCCCACCACCTGTGACTCACAGAGGAGGTGGCGCCTGAGCAACTGCCTCAGAGGACGAGTTGGGGGTGGGGGGGCGTCCCTTCATTTTTCATCCTGACTCCCGCTCCACAGTTCCTAAGGGCTGGGGCTGAGGCTGATTTCGGGCTGGGCCGTGATCCGACTGGATGAAGCGAGTGATACAACATTTCACAGGGCGCCCCAAACTCAGCAAAAATAAACAGCATGTTAATGCAATGTTGGGGGTAAAATCAAAATGCAAAAATCCACGATGAGTAAAATATGAGCCATGTAAATAAAGGATAGGATCCGACCTTGCACTTGCAAGACCCTGTCTCCCTCGCCTCATGGTAATCCCGGCACGGGACTGGAGACGAGGGACCGCTTGCTTCTTGGAAAGGTCACTGCTAACACCTACCGCCTGCACCGCGAGCACCAGGGCGCGGCGGGCCGCCCCGGGCAGGTGGGGAGGAGGCGCGCGGCCGCCGCCCGAAACGCGAGTCAGTTTCGAGTTCCGCTTTCCCGCGCCTGCGCCGGGCGGGCCGAGGCGGCGCCCATCCGCTGCCGCCCGCGGCGCTCCGCCCCCGGGCTATGTAAGGCGGCGGGGCGCGGGTTCGCACCACCGCTGGGCTCCGAGTCCCTCCGCGCAGGCGGGCGGCCCCGGAGAGCGAGTGCTGCGAAGGAGGCGACGGCGGCGCCCCCTCCTCATCATGGTGAGCGGGTGCGGCCAGGCTGGGAAGGGACGGCGCGAGCCAGGCACTGGGCGGCCCCTGAGCGGGAAACGAAAGCACTGGGGACTTGGTTGGGAGAAGGTGGCTTGCAAATGAGGAACGAGGCTCCGGATTGGAGTAGAGACTTTTCTGCAGGCCCGAGGCAGGGAGAGGCGGGGAGAGTGGGGGCGCGGGGATGGCCGCTGGAGGAGGCAGGGAACTGGGCGGCAGAAGCTGCTGCTTCAGGGCAGACCGCAAGGCGCGGGGCTCAGCGCCCATGAGCCCGGGGCAGCTGCCACCGCACGCGGCCAGCGCAGGCGCGCGTCCCTCGCCTTCCTGGGCCCAAGAGGGATAGGAATCAGCGTGCAGGCTAAACTCTCTTGGTGCTGACGGGAGGTGGCGCTATTTAGAGGAAAAGGTTTAAGGTAAAGCTTGTCACTTGTGGCTTTTAACAGGCAAGAAACCAAGTGGCTGAGAGGTGCTGCAAAGACACAGCACAGTGTGGGCAGAGCTGGGCCCCGAGTGCAGGTGCCCTGTGCCGCCCAGTCCTGGGGCAGGCACAGAGACCACGACTTTGTGGGGGGAGAGTGCAGAGGAGGAGGTGCAGGACATTGAATGGGACCCGTTGTCCAGTACTCTCCTGCCCTGCCCCCACCAGCCCTTCTGTGAGACCATTGTCCCCCCATCCCAGACAAGAGCGTATTATCCCTGGCTGCCATTGTTGGGGGAAGGGAGGCAGGCTTTGGGTAACCCTTCTCCACCTCCTCCCTCCTCTGCACACTCAGAGCCAGGGCAGCTGCGGCTTGGCCCAGACGCAGACCCCCACCTCCAAAGAGGTCCTCCTTCGTCAGTGTCAAGAATATAAAATTGAGGGCAGCTCCTAGAGCCAGCCTGCAGGCCCTCCCCTGCACACGCTTTTTCCCTCTAGAGGTGGCAGCGGGGGTGGTCCTTGAGGCCTGGGGCCTAACTAGCGGAAGGTGGTTTAGGAGAGAAAGCTCAGCCGGCTTCCCTCTGCCCTGCACCTGCCGGAGCAGACAGGTACCAGACAGGTACCCTGCACTGAGAAAAGTGCACCCCCGCCCTTACACCGGGGTGCCTGTTAACCTGACTGGGGAGCCCCCAGCAGGGATACCGGGTTAGAACAAGGCCAGAGACAAGGGGGCACAGTGGGGTGGGCCTGAGTGACCCGGCTGACCTCTGCTCTTCTCCTCACACAGAACAGAGGCTTCTCCCGGAAGAGCCACACGTTCCTGCCCAAGATCTTCTTCCGCAAAATGTCCTCCTCAGGGGCCAAGGACAAGCCTGAGCTGCAGTTTCCCTTCCTGCAGGACGAGGAGACGGTGGCCACGCTGCAGGAGTGCAAGACCATGTTCATCCTGCGCGGCCTGCCGGGGAGCGGCAAGTCCACGCTGGCCCGGGTCATCGTGAGCAGGTACCACGACGGCACCAAGATCGTGTCCGCCGACGATTACAAGATCACCCCCGGCGCTCGAGGAGACTTCTCGGAGCAGTACAAGCGGCTGGACGAGGACCTGGTTGCCTACTGCCGCCGGGACGTCCGCGTCCTTGTGCTGGACGACACCAACCACGAGCGGGAGCGACTGGAGCAGCTCTTCGACGTGGCCGAGCAGTACCAGTACCAGGTGGTGATGGTGGAGCCCAAGACAGCGTGGCGGCTGGACTGTGCCCAGCTCAAGGAGAAGAACCAGTGGCAGCTGTCGGCCGAAGACCTGAAGAAGCTGAAGCCCGGGCTGGAGAAAGACATCCTGCCGCTCTTCTTCGGCTGGTTCTTGACCAGGAAGAGTTCCGAGAGCCTCCGCAAAGTTGGCCAGGCCTTCCTGTCCGAGCTGGGGAACCACAAGGCATTCAAGAAGGAGCTCCGGCAGTGTAGGTGGCGGTCTGGGGCGGTCAGCCACACTCAGGCCCAGGGGGCGGAGTGGGGAAGCCCAGGGAGGGGCCCCTGGTACGGGCGGAGGCAGCTGGTAGGGCAAGCACACGGGAGGGGAGAGGCGCTGCTCCTGCCCTCTTCTCCCCTCTCCCTGCCTGGATCCAGACCACTGACCCTGGGAGAGCAAAAAGTTGCCAAAAAATTACAAGGAGGGCGATTGTGACTTCACTGGGGATGGTTCCCGGACTTTGGCCATCTCCTGGCACCCTGTGGCTCTAAAACACAGGGCCCACGCCTGATCCAACCCCCTCTTTTGCAGATGAGAAAATTCCAGGTGGGATGTGGGGTCGGCCCCAAGTCAGAGTGAGAACCCTGGTGCTGCTGACTCCAGCAGAGGCCTCCCCAGACTGGGTGGGGCCAGGGCTCTCTGGGCAGGGTCCTTTGCCCCAGCGATAGGCGGGCTGGAGAAGGACCGTCGCGGCCCTTTCTCCCTATTGGAGAGACGTCTCTGCCTCTAACCCATTTCTAGTTCCCTCAATTTCAGGTGATCTTTACAGTTGAAATATCCCACCCATCTTTCCTTATGTTGCTCAGAGGCAGGTAATTTGTGCCTCTTCTATGTCCCCAGAGAACTGTCTCAGTTCCTAAAGCTGGACCCCTGGCAGCCAGGGAACCGTGGTGCCAGCAGGGCTTGGCCAGGCTTGAGCCCCGTCCCTGTGACAGCGCGAGAAAAGTGGCCCCAAGGCAGCCTCCTGCTAGAGCTGGTGGCTCTTTTCATTGCTAAACCTGGACTCCTTCCCCTCCCGGCATGCAGCAGGGCCGAGAGGGTGGAGACATCCTTGCAGGTCTCAGTTCTGGGAAGGAGGAGGAAAAACAGTGAAGGGAAGACCTAGGGACTCCAAAGCTCAGCACAAGATATGGGGACAAGTCTGGGGACTGACACCACAGAAACTCCAAACCAGCTACTAGCGCCCAACACCCACCCCCCACCCCCACCCCGAGGCCAGGTTCCCCCTGGCCAAACCAGCAGGCAGGGTATATGTTACAGTGACCAGGTAACTTCCTGTCCAAGTGGACAAGTGAGTGAACTGGGGCGCTACTGATAGTTCCTGGAGTGGTGGTGGGAAAATCGGGGTGGCTACCCTCATTGTTGTACTTGATTGACAAATAAGGGTCTGTGAGCTGCCCCAGGCCCAAGGGCCAGGAAGTGGGCCGGGATGTTAAGTAGGCACTTTCTGCCCTCTCCTGCACCATGTACTTCCCAGCCTGCCTTTTTCTTCCTCCTCCGCTTCTCCTGACTTGCCTCCCTGGGTTGATGAGGTGCCGGTGACCCTCAGTTACCCCTGGCCTCTACTGTCGGAGCCTGCCTACAAGTGCCTTGGTTTTCAATCTAGGGGCAGATGTAAACCTCAACATAGTATCAAACCAGGGAATGTAAATGCCTTTCATAGCTCTAAAGTCGCTGTTTGTTTGACCAGTGAATGACTGAATGAGCGCAGATGGCTCAAGAGTTTAGGCTTGATGTGCGATTTTTTCCTCTGGGCCCCATGGTGGTGGGTGTTGGGAAGGCCCTGAAGAGCCGGGCCGTGTCCCTGTGCTCCCGCCCTGACTGCCACTCTCTCCCTGCAGTTGTCCCTGGCGATGAGTCCAGGGAGAAGATTGACCTGGTCACCTACTTTGGGAAGAGACCCCCGGGAGTGCTGCACTGCACCACCAAGTTCTGCGACTACGGGAAGACTCCTGGGGCAGAGGTGTACGCCCAGCAGGATGTGAGTGCTCCCAAGGGGTACCCCGCTGAGGTAGGAGCAGGAAGGGCTCTGGAGATGAGGACCAGAAACCAGACAGCAGCCCAAGAAAGATGGCACCTCCTGCTCCAGCTGGCCCCTTCACAGGCGTGGTGGCAGACCTCAGGTGCCCGCCTGGGGAGCCCACCCGGCAGTACCACCAACCTTGTCCCCAAGGCCTGCTCTCCCCTCCCCCCAGTGCCTTTTCCTTCTGCAGATCATGGGGAAGGCTGGTTGGCAGCAGGCCCCCGCTCTGGCTCTCTGGGCCTGCGTTCACACCTAGCCCTGGGGACCCCGGGGCTCTGAGGTCCTTGCCCCAGAGTGGGGACTGTCGTGGGATAGCAAGGCTCGCTGGCCTAAGGGTACCATACAGACCCCACCACACCATCCTCTGCTCACAGCCTCTGACTCGTGACCTTTACACCCGTTCACCCCTTCCCTTGCTCATTGGTCAGTCTCCTCTCCCTCAAACGGAAGCTCCTGGCATGGTTTTGACTGGCTCACCCTACAGTACATCTAGCACCTGGCATAGTTGCATGAATGACCAAGGCCTTCCACTACCGTCTCTAACCATTCAGTCGCTTGGCAGTATTTAGTAAGCTCCTGTTACGTGCTAGGCACTCTGGGGACTGAGCAAAAAGAAAGCTGTATGTCAGCGGAGGCAGATGAGCTCTCCAGAGAACCAGCTAAACCCAGATAGAATCCGCTGCCAACCAGGTGCGAGAGTGGCTTGTCCTGTGTCCAACTTAGTTCTAAGCTCCTCACCCATCACTCCTCCCCCGTCCCAGCTAGGTTCTCATGTCGTCCCTTTTTCCAGGTGAATAAGCCAACTCACAGAGGTGCGTGCTCGGGCCCTGAGCTCCTACGTTGGGGAGCTAGGCGCTCAGGAAGTCTGTTTAGCCCCAGCTTCTCTGCCGCCTCGGAGTTCTTCACGTTCGCCCGAACCGTGTCCGTACACGTTCCCACAGACGCACAGGCCGAGCTGCAGGGGTCTGACGAGGAGCCTTTACAAGCGCTGCTCGGCCCTGCGCGTCTGCCCGCCGCACCCTTTCCCGCCGGCCCTCTGGCGGCCGCCCCCCAGCTCAGTCCTCTCGTTGGTTCTCGCCCTCCGCAGGTGGTGAAGAAAGCTTACTGCAAGGCCTTCACGCTGACCATCTCTGCCCTCTTTGTGACGCCCAAGACGACTGGGGCCCGGGTGGAGCTGAGCGAGGAGGAGCTGCCCTTGTGGCCGAGTGACGTGGACACGGGGGTCCCCTCGGACAACCTGCCGCGGGGCAGCCGCGCGCACATCACCCTCGGTTGCGCTGCTGACGTGGAGCCTGTGCAGACGGGCCTCGACCTCCTGGATATTGTGCGGCAGGAGAAGGGGGGCAGCCGGGGCGAGGAGGTGGGCGAGCTAAACCGGGGCAGGCTGTACAGCTTGGGCAGTGGGCGCTGGGTGCTGAGCCTGGCCAGGAAGATGGAGCTCAGGGCCATCTTCACAGGGTACTACGGGAAGGGCAAGCCCGTGCCCACACACGGCGCCCAGAAAGGCCGTGCCATGCAGTCCTGCACCATCATCTGAGTGTCCTCGCCGCCATGTGCCCCTCGGTCTTCAGAAGGGAAGGGGGGGAGGGGACATGCCCTCAGCTTCATCTTTTTTTTTTTTTTTACTCAGTTAACCTTCCTGTAACTTTTAAAAAAATGTGTAAAATAACTGCCCTTTTCCTACCCACTGTTTTCCCCCTAACATTCAAGGTGTCAACACAAGGAGGGGGGCAGGTAGGTGCCATTCAGGAACCCAGACCGAAGCTGAGGTGGCTGGGCCGAACGGGCCTGGCGCTGCAGCCACGACCTAGCCCTGCTCCCAGCTCCTGCCCTGTCCACGGCCCTGCCCAAAGCTGCGTGGACCCACGGGGCGGCCATGACAGCTGGGGAAACTAGTGGTGGGCTTGAGAGGGGGGGACCCCTGGGCTTTGATCCCATTTCTTAATCAGTACAGCCCCAAGACGGCTGGGGCTACTTAGCAGGGGAGAAAAAGGGGGTTGCCTCCCACCTTTGGTCCTGAGCGCCTGTCCCTGCTTTCACACTGTAACGAGGTAACAGTCTGGTGACGAGGGAAGGTAAGCAGCAGCGCCCAGGCTGCCCACTGGCCTCGCCCTGGGACAGGCGCCGGCCGGCGTCTTCCCGGTGGCGTGGCGGGGCGGATGGGAGATTGAGGCCAGAGACAGGACCCTGTGGGGAAGCTCCAGTCTTGCTGTCTGTCCAGCCCATCTTGCCTCCTCGGTGCCTCTGGGGGCCTCTGTGCCTCCTCTAAAGGGGGTTGGTGGGTACCAAGAGCCAATGCAGCGGACTCCTGCTGTTAAGGGCCAGGCCCCGCCTGGTGCCTCTGGAAGGGGTTAACACTGCTACATGTGCTGGGATTCCTGGGGTGCCCTCCACTCGCTTCTGCTCAGTAACAGGACCTTGCTAATCAGGCTGTCACTAGACAGAAGTGCTTGGGATTTAAGTTACTATCCTGGCTTTGCCCAACCCCAGCAACTTGTAAGACTGATAATGAAATAAATCCTGTTAATCTGAGCCGTGTGCCATCTCTCTCACCCTTCTGTGCCCAGCTCAGTCTTCCTGGGGCAAGGGCTGGGTGTATTAGGACTGGCTTTGTCCCACAGCTTGGGGCCATCGGTCCTGTCTCCCCTCTGCTGGCTGGGCACGGCTGTGGTGAGGCTGGGCGGCTGAACAGTGCTTGCTTTCATGAGCAGGCAGAAAGGAGGTTGGCCCAGGGTGCACAAAGTGGGGGTTGGCTGGGTAGGGCCATGCAGCACAGGGCCTGCTGTCGTCCGTTCAGCGTGGCAGCTTTGGCAGGTGTGCCAAAGCCTAATCCAACTCCAGGTTTCTCAGTAAGACCCGAAGTTTAGTACGGGTTTCCCAAAGTCCCTAAGGAAGGCTCCCCTTGCTCAGTGCTACTTCAAACTCAGGAGAGCCTGACATTCGGGTCTCTTCCAGGCTCCAAAAGGCACTTGAATGGCTGGAGGGGGAACATCTTAGGCTGACTCAATCATTTCATCATGGCCTTGGTACTAAGGGAGAAGTCTGGAAAGGAAGTAAATCCTTTCTTATCTAATCCTAACTATCTAATCCTAGTTATCTAGGATTGATCAAAGGCCTTTCACTGGCCACATCCACTACCAAAGCACCAAGCCTAAGCTTCAGCCAAACCCTTTGTCTCTGCCTAAGATTACTCGCCATGAATACTAAGCTTGACTTAAGCAGCATGACAAATGCCACTGTTCTCCCCACACCCCCAGCTTGCCTCCTAGGCAGAAAGGGCAACCAGCAGGGAAGGCAGGGGGCACTTGCTAAGACTGTGAGTGCCCCACTAGTTGAATCCCCGTTAGTAAAAGCCCCTGCCCCCCAGTGGGGGTCTGGGGGTCAGGGGGTCAGGGGGTCAGGCGTTATCCACGTCAGCAGCTTCCTCCAGACTACTGGCAGCAGAACCGTGAACGCCTTAGTCCCCCAGGTCAGCACGGCCTGACGGTGAACAGCCACTCACCCGTGTGTGCTCTGGGCACACCACGTCTGATTTCTGGTGCCCACCGTAAGATCAGCAAGTTTTCTGAACTCGATCCCATGACTGCCCAGGCTTGGCACAGCAGCAACCCAGGCCTGCGCAGAACTCCCATGCTCGATGGGCTTGGCAGAGGAAGTGAGCACCCCACTTGTCACCAGCTTCTGGGTGCCCACACCCTTGGGGAGCAGCTTGCTGAGCCTGAAGTGCATGTCGGCATCCATGCCATGCTGGGGGCCCGGCTCTGGCTCGCTGACTCTGAACTGACACAAAGCAGCTGCCAGAGCAAAGTTCCAGAAAGGGTCAAAACCATTTATTCTCTTCATTTTTTTTCTTTTTTAATAAAGTTAAACAGTAAAACAAAAATTCACAAGCTGCTTCCCTGTCCACCCCCCACCTCCCTCCCCTTCCCGCAGTCTCAGGCGCTGGCTCCCCTCCCTCACCCACTCACAGACATGGGGCATCCAGCTGAGGAAACACTGCTCTAAGTACAGGAGACATGATGAAGGGAGGAGGTGAACTGTATCCACATTCAAGGTTAAACTGAGCAAGTCTGCATTTTGTGGGTTCTGGGTGACTTCCGTTCATTAGCCAAACTGAAAAAAGAAATTTCCTGGACCAGATGCTGTAAAGGAAGAGAAAGGCTTGTTAACAGGCTCTGTGGGTTTTCCAGGGAAGGTCACTTTGCTCTGATGATGGAAAAGTCTTTGATGGCTGCTTCAAACCGAGAGAAAAACTTCTAAGGGTGTCAAGGAGCCTGGGCCCCCGCGGCCGCGGGGCACGTGCACACCAGCGCGTGGCTTCCCACGCCTTCACTCGTGCAGAGAAGCCCTGATGCTCGGCAGCTCACGGCACCCCGACCCTGGGGAAGTGTGCCCAGGAGCCTCTCCTCCTCCATCCTCAGCAGCACCCATGTGGGCAGCCCCCCCTGCTGGATGAAAATTCAGCTGCCTCCACTCAAGGGTCCCTCTACTCTGACTCACAAGAGCTGCCTAACTGGGGAGTCACTGGGTGGCTTGGGATCTGGCACCCACTCCTAACAGTAGCCACACCTACCTTCAAAGCTGAAGCCCCCGGGACCACCAAAGAACGCCTTGAAGATATTGTTTGCATCAAAATCTGTGGAGCAAGTCGAGAAACAGGGAAGGGACAAAAGAGTGAGAAAACTAGAAGTGTCAGAAAAGGAACTTACCGTGACACTGAGAGGCTCTCAACCTCTTCGCAGTGTTCCCTCCCTCCTTACCCGAAACTTCAGACTAGAAGTGAGCAAATCTGCCCAGATTTATGCAAAACCCGCCACTTGATCTCACTCCCAGGATCTATTCCCGCTTCCAAGTGCAATCCCAAAGGAAAATTTTCTTTGCCTCAACCCACCTGCCCGGGACTGCCAGGTGGACTTAATGACACTTAATAACAAAAGCTTTCTGGGCCTTCGGTCTCTTTAGTGCTACAGCTGCTGTTGGAAAGGCTAAAATCTATCAACCGGAGAATCAGACCGAGGGTGAGCTGTGTCTGATTCCATGCTCTACCTAGACTGCATGCAGAGAAAGCTCCAGTTCATTAAGCACCTATTAGGTACCAGTGGTGCTGGGTAAACTGTACTTTATCATTCAATTCTACTAACAGTTTGTCTGGATAGTACTCCCAATTCATATTCAACGAAACAGAAGTAGGGAGCTCAAGGAACCTGCCGAAGCTCACACAGCTCCTGTGTAACCACAGCGCTGGTGAAGAGGCGGCCATGCAGGTCTGCTGCCCCCAGCCCTCAAGATCCCCTAAGCTAACCCCCCAGTGGATTCCACAGGCACACTGTGTCCGCAAGGTCCTTGTATCAGCTCATCTTCCTGGAGCCCCTAGCTCAGGCAGTGTCCCCAGGAGTCAACTTTGTCTCTCAATTTAGCCCTTTCCCTCTCCCAACACATCCAGCAGCAAGTCTCCTGGTTACATCCTCTAATCCTTTCCCGTCATCCCTCTCAAACCACCTTCCTTCACAGCCATCACAGACAAAAATTTCCAGAGCCTTAATCTGGCCCATAGATTCCCAATTAAAATGTTTCAATTATACTTTAAAAAAAAAAGATTTATTGTATTTATTTATGTATATAAGAACTGGGGTGTAGGTCAGAGGTGGGGGTATGTGTGAAAAGATTCACCAGAGACAGAGTGGGGAGCAGAACAGGTGGATCTACTGAAATACACTGCTGAGGGGAGCAGCGGCCGAGAGGTCTGTTGCACCACGTGGGTCAGCTCCCTGGCCGGGGATCAGGGGATTAAACTCAGGCCGCAGTGGCTGGCAATGGTTTGACAGCGCGGAGACTTTAACCCATGCACCACCAGGAGCCTCAATTACTGCTTTTAACTTACAGCTGTTCTCAACTGCTAGGCAGAGCAGTGGAGAGGCGAGGATTATCTATGTAACATCGTCCATCTTATTTTAAATCCCAATAGATTTTCACAGTGGAGGAGAAAAGGCTGCCATTGGATAGTGGTATGAGAATTTAGCACAGTTCAGGGCCTCTCATTTCTGAGTGAGTTCACAGTGAGCAAAGACATTAGCTCTCCTCTACTTCAGTACAAGTCTCTGAGGAAACTAAAATTTGTGAGGACCTACAGAAATGTGTGACATACATAAATGTCAGTCAGTGTACACTTTGCAATGGAAAAAAAAGAACCCCCAGTCAACAGAAAAAAGCCCATATTCCTTCCTGAAAGCCTCTATGGCCTTCTGAGGTCTGACGCAGCTCCCTCTGGCTGTGTCTGTCACTACTGCCTGCTTCCAGCGCCCTCCATGCACTTTGAGTCCTTCAAAACTTCCCAATGTGCTCTTTGCTTCCACACATTCCCTTGCTAGTGCTTATCTCCTCAGTGCCCTCTTTGCATCCTGGGCACCTGCTACATTCGTGGCACTCACTGGATTTCACGCCAGGTTTGCCCTGTGGGCTGGAACTTGCAAACCCCTAGACACTGGATTCCTGGAGGTCGGGGCACCTGTTTGATCCATCTCTGTTATTTCCAGCAGTCAAGAGTCTCCATCAATGGGGGCAGTGCACAAATCACTGCACATCACTGGCTAATTACACAGACTCTCCCTCTGCAATGTCTTCAGGAAAACTTCTCACTCCACAGTTGTCAGATTTATCCCAGGCTGCCCCAACCAACTCACCGCCCATATTCATGCCCTCCTCATCCAGGTCCTGTCCGCTGTCATAGCGAGTCTTTTTCTTGGGATCAGAGAGGATGGTAAAAGCTTCTCCGACTTCTTTGAACTTTTTTTCCTCCTCCTTCTGAACTTCCGCACTGGCCCCACTGTGCCGATCTGGAGGGAGGTATACAGGAAGAACTTGGAGTCCCAAGAAAACAAAATTTAAGAGAAAGACCACGTAACGTCTGAGTAGAGTTTGGAGCGTGCCAAAATCTGGCTGGCCTGGGATTTAGCACCCCCACTCCCAGCTGAGGTGATTCCCTGAGGCTTTCGCTCTGGGCTGAGTCAGGCCGGGGCCCTATCTAGCTCACTCTCCCCACTGGTCCCCCTCACTCCCTACCTGGGTGGTGCATCAAGGCCCGTTTCCGATAAGCTTTCTTGATCTCGTCCTCAGAGGCATTCTTGTCCACTCCCAGAATCTTGTAGTAATCTTTCCTCTTACTCTTCTTCAGTTCTAGCTGTGCATTTTTAAGGAGCTGTTTGTGTTCTAGAGGGAGACATGCAGAGTCAGTGGACTAGCCTGATGCGGGCTCACTCACCAGGCCCTAGCCCAGCTAGCTTGGGCTCAGAAGTCTTGTTAACCACACCAGGGGCTTTTACAGTGTTTTCATCCACAAAGATTTAAAAAAATCTACTCATATTTAAGTTCCTCTCATCAACCTCACCACATAGGAAAGGAAATGAAAATGACAGAGAGGCCTGGGGACTAGAAAATAGGTGTATATGTCACAACCAGAATTTTTGTTCACTTCTTCCTGGCTGGTGACCCAAATAAGTTCCAGGTATACCCCTTATGCCTGAATCAAGCAGTTGTGTCCTGCAAGATGACGTATTTCCCCGAGAAATACAGGTTCTCAAACTCCTTTACCTTTTGTTTTCTCCGTCTGATACACTTTTTCATAGTCCCGCACTGCTTCTTCATACTGTTCTGTGTCCATGTAACTAAGAAGGAAGTACAGGGCAGCACAGGGCTCAGATATAAATTAACAGCAACAGTCTGCAGTATCACTCTAGGGAGAGGCACGGCTCAAGCAAGAGACATACACTTTTGGTGGAGAAGCTCCATGAAACAGGAGTCCTTAGGCTAGTAGTGAGAGGAAACTGACTACCCTTCAGGAGAAAAAAAGAAAGGCCTCATGACACCTGCACCCCAAGAGCAAGGCAACCAGGAGAGAAAGTTCCTTTGAATTTCACGCAGCTACCAAGAAGCATCTGGGCTGCCTCAGGTGAAGGCACCTACTTAATTACCTGGGATTTTGAAACACACAAGAGAAATACTAAAGACGAGGAAGAGCCCTGAAACCTACACTACCATAAACATGCACAGCTAACTCCAATCCGGAGTAGAAGTGGGATCAGCGGAATTACTAGAAGATAAATTCAGGGTGGTGGCTGCTACCAAAACTTAAGACAAGCCAATCTGGGAAATGCAGCTAAATTGAGACAGAAAAGAAGATTCTGTTTCTGTTCCTGTAGCAGAAAAGAAAGGAGGGGCTCCTGACCCAAGATGGGAGAAATCTAGCTTGCCAAGCTGATGGCCAGACTTTTAAATGTCTTTTTCAAAGAAGCAAAGGGGAATTTTCCATTTCCTGATAAGGCCACTGGCACCAAGACCAGCCTACTGACTAAACACACTATGGTAACAGAGACAACACCATCAGCTGGGGACTAGGAAGTGGCCATATGGCACGGCTAGCTGCCACACAGCAGAGTATCAATTTACAACACGCTACCACACAAGCCCCTCCTGGCAAACATCCGAGCCCCACTGGGCCAGGGCAGGAGTGTCTCTCAAGAGAGAAGTGTAACATCTTAAGCACCTCTGATTTACGAGCAACATCTTGATTTACATAAAAAAAAAAAAACGGTGACAGAACCAATGCCCTGGAGACATAGGGCACAAATGCTACCAGAAACTCTGAGAACCCGTTTACAGGATGAAGTCATGAAGTACAATGTAAACTGCAGTAAAGAAAAATGGAACTGACCACCCTGGGTACAGAATGATGTGACAAACAAGCGACCTTGATGAGCTTTACAGGTTCGAGGTAATGTGTTAAACAGGCTTATATTACAACGATTTGCATTTATACTTTACAGTTTTTAAAACTCAGTGGTATCCTCACATTGGGAAAAAAAAATTAAGTTGAAGAGAAAGGAGAAGCTAGTAGGGCTGTAAGGAGAATGGGAGATCTTCAGCTTATGACGGTAGATGCAGCAAAGAGCTGGCACGGCTCCAACTCTACGGATAACTGAGGTAGAATGGTAGCAGTCAGGTTTCTGGAAATGTTTTGGCCTGAGCTAATCTCCAGTTCTTGAGCATCCCAGCTGCTTAATGGGACTGCTCCCAAGGTCACGGCCAACTGTGCCAAACAGTTCACCCTATCCTCTGTGATAGGATTTCAGAGGCCCAGCTGTAGCGGACAGTTCTACTTCTACTACAGTGATATGGAGTTTTTTGATCAAAGCAATGCCTGATTTTCATTTATTATACAAAGATGAAGAAAATAACCCCCCCATCCATTACGTTACTAACAAATTAAGTAAGTTCTGGTCTCTCCCTACTCCCTGTTCAAACGGTGCAGAATAGTCTATTGAATGCAGAATCTAAGTGATTCTCCTTTTTTTGCTATTATAGATAGCTGTCGTAAATATAGATATTGTATTTTATGTCTTTTAAGTCTTTAGCTTGATCAAAGGTCATCTGTCCCCCAGAGTTTCCACACTTGTTTGTCATGTCAGTGGTCTCTGGAGATCACTGGCTGTTGGTCCCATACCATCTATTATATGATACCAAGTATGATTCTGTTTGACACTTAAATTCACTTTAAAAAAGCACCACATATAGTAGCAGTTTTCCCATATTTAAAAAATGGGGGTGATTTTAGAAAAACTAAATGGGAAATTGACCACATTCTGCACCACTGATGAGACTGGGGGATTTGGGCTCCTGAGACAACAGTACTGGCACCATCTAACCCCCCAAAACCCCCTGCCAAAAAATCCTTTATATCCCGACAGCAACACTGTGTTTTGAATAACAATTCATAACAAGGAATGGAACAGGGGTTGGAGGATTGGTATAGAACAAGCACATCCTAAAGACAGGATGATGTTCTCTGTTTGGGAAATAATAGGAAAAAAGAGATGGATTTTGGGGAAAGGTCTCTCCTACCCCAGGCTAATGGTTCTCACCTGGAAGAGTCTGGCGGGGCCAAGAGTACAGTGACACGCTGGGGAGTGCCCTCACTCTGGAAGTAAATCTGGAAATCGAGGCGGGCATAGCCTGGTTCATATGTTACTGAGTCAGACAGGGGGCTTTCCAAAGGGGGTTTCTTATATAGCTGAGAGGCTGAGCCAGACTTAATTCCTTCCAATAGTAAGACTGTTTTCCCTAACCCAGAACAAACAGGATAAGCACAACTCTCAACTGCCTCCAGAGATACTTTATTTCAAGCACCATACATTCATTCAACAAAACATTTATTGAGTGAGCACCTACTGTGTGCTAAGCACTGTGCCAAGTTAGAGCAAAGGTGAATAACACAAAAATAAATCTCCAAAGGAAATGGATTTAAACTTTAACAAAAGGAATTTGGGTCAGGCATCAGAGGAAACTTACTGACCGTGAGGGGCGTAAGACACAGGCATGGGAGACTGAGGGAGCTTGTGCAATCTCCTCCGCTGGAGGTCTATAAAGATAGTCTAGGGCTGGAACAATCCCACCTAGAGGCAGGGGGAAGGACCAAATGACCTCACAACATCCCTGGTCTGCTTCATCATCCACAATGCAATTCTCCCCTGGCAAGCCAGCAGCAACTCCCTCTTCCCCCTCTCCCTGACGGCACTCACCACTGGGCTCTTCTCAAGTAGGCTTTTATGTAAGTGTCATCGAGCTTCACTGCGTTTGTGCAGTCTTCTATTGCATCATCTAGTTTCCTAAGCTTCAGGAGAGAGGGAGAGCAGTCAAACGTCACACCTTTAGTGACTGAGGAAGCCCAGAAGCTGTGAGCATGGCTTCAATATTCTAACAGGATTAGTCAGACTGGCTCCCTAACTGTCACTCACACTGGTTCTGGGTCACTGGAAAAGGCAGCATCTCAGAGGATTAAGGACATATTAAAAGTAGTTTCTTTTCTAAGTGATGGAAGCCAGGCACACTTATCTGCAAGCTAAATCGCTCTCTATTCCAGGGTAGTGCCTAAACAAGACATGGGAATAATAAAAGATTATTCCACAGGTCAACTAAAGGGATCAAAATTACTGTGGTTTCTAAATACCCCGAGTCTGCAAGGGCAAGGAGTCTACTATTCTGTTTTTGCTTTTTTTTTTTAGATTTATTTTTTTATTTATACATACAAGCTGGGGTACAGGCCAGAGGCGCGGGGTGGCGAGAGGGTTCACCAGAGCCAGAGCGGGGAGCAGAACAGGCAGATCAGAAATACACTGCTGAGGGGAGCAGCGGGCGAGGCAGGAGAGGTCTGCCACGCCATGTGGGATTCTCCCTGGCCGGGCATCGAACTCACGTCGCCGCTGCCGACAACTCCACAGCGCAGCGCTTAACCACTGTGCCACCAGGGAGGCCCTGAGTCTACTATTCTGTTTATGACGGCCTGAGGACCAAGGAGGAACACTTGGGCCATCTTCAAGTATGCGTGGTGACCATCAGCTATGCTGGAGGGAAAAAATTCCCACCTCACTGACTTCCTCCAAATCAATCCTAAAAGGAAATAAAATAACTACTTGCTTAGACAAAAAGAAGCAATAATATCTGCTTAACAGTTATGCCAAAGCCTCTAGCCATTCTCTTACTGGAGGAAAAGGGCCACTTTGAGGAAGAACAGATCCCTCAAGTGCCCCTAAATTCCACAGAAAAATAAAAGCTTGCATCACAGAAGGAAGTTTCCAACAAGCTTCTACCAACAAAAACAACTCTTTCTCCTGTCATTTGGTCTATCCTTATAGGCAGATTTCCCAAGACTCTCTGACGTCCCTTAAAAACACCTCCACGGGCACCTAAAACAAGCGCTTACCTTGGAATTAACCGTACCCCGATTACAGTAGAGTTTAGCATTTGTTTTTATATTGTTGGGGTCTATCCCCAGAGCTTCTGTGTACAGTTCATATGCTAGCTTGTAATTGCCTTCTTTAAATGCTTTATTTCCATCTTCTTTCTTTGCTTTCAGTGCTTTGGCATTCTACAGAGAAAAGCAAGAAAAGGTCAGTTTAAATCCTCAAACTATGGAGTTCTATTTTCAATTTCTCAGATCCCAGTAGTTTAGTATCACACAGGCCCTCAACCCACCACCTCCTGGGTTATTTGCTGCTCGCTAGTGCTTCCTCGAGTGTACCGGGGAAACCAAAATACACAAAACAATAGCAGTGAGACCAGCGTTACATAGGGTTTAACTCCATTCCCCAGGATAAGCACTACTATCTTTTCTGAGAACAACAACAAAAAATGCTCATAAATTAAAGGTTCTAACTATGTATGATCACAGTTACCCATAAGCAAACAGAAGTAGTCCTGAAATAATTTCTAATAAAAGGACCAAGCATTCTGGCAAGGCAGGAAGAGGAGCTATGATATCCCTTGTGATTCCAAAAGCTTTCACTCATCAGGCCCCAAAGGGAAGCTTTCTTTCCCTCCCTCATCTGGAGCTCCAACTTACTCTGCAAGCAACGCAAGCCTTCTCATGGTCAGGAGCCATCCTGAGAGCCTGTACAAAAAACTGCACCGCCTTCTCAATGCAGTCTTCATAATAAAGGCAAAGACCTCGCACATACAGAGCATCTGCGTTGGTTGAATCCATTCGCAAAATGTCACTGCAACAGCCAGAAAGGGGAACGTTCAGCTGTAGTTTGCATTTCCCCACCATCACTATCATTTGTGGCCAGTTGTTCTTTGTGTGCCATGTGTCAAGAAAAGAATTCAAAGGTAAGAGTCCCAAGAACAACCCCCCCGCCTCAAATAAGCCACCTTATTTACTTTGAATATACTTCTGTGCCTCACAATCTTTACTAGAGCAAGGATTGGCAAACTATAAGCCCACAGGACCAAATCCTACCTGCCACCAGTTTTTATAATTCAGTTATTTGAAATACAGCCATATCTTTTGTTTAGCTACATTGTGTGGCTGCTTTTGCACTACAGTGGCAGAATTTAACTTTTACAACAGAGACCATGTGGCTTACAAAGCTTATCTAGCCTTTCACAGCATCTGCAAACCCCTGGAGGAGAAAATGACTACATCAAAACCAAACAACAAAACCCACCAAACCCAAATTCACACATGGCTCTTTCACATAAGGTCTGAAGACCTACTCTGTTTCTATATACACTATGGGTTTTCACACTAGCATAGCTGTTGGCTTTAAGTCCCAGGAAGGTCTGATCAGTTCTAGCTGGCCTACCTACTACAGAGCGTAGCAGTACCTAGGGCAACTGTAGAGAGCTGCCAGACAGCACCCACCCAGTGGGAGCTGGCATTTCAATGCACAACTGGACTGACTTCATACCTGGCCACAGATTGTGCTTCTGGATAACGACCCAGCATTGCTAAACATTCTGCTTTAAGGATTTTGAAGCGATGGCAGGCAGGGGCAAATTCTAGGGCACGATCCATGCAGAAAACCACCTATGGGGAGGAAGAAAAAAAAAATCAAGGCTCTTTCTCTTGGACTCTAAAAACATCTTCACTTTGATTTGGCCACAGACAACAGAGAGGGTCAAAGAAAGTAAAATCAGAGTTTAAGAACATAGCTAATTCATTTGAATAAACCACTGAAGTGAGGAAAGCAGGAGATACAGATGACAATGAAAACAAACATTTACTGAATACTCTGTAATCACCATGCTAAGCAGCCTCATAGTGACTGTGATCAAGACTCATTCTAGTGCAGAAATATTGTTATGTTATTTTGCATAATTCATCAAACTTAATGTATTAAGACAAGGATAACAAATTAACCTGGTACAGAATCAGTGCTCCCTACATCACTGACATTGTTCAGTTCCCTCCTTCCTGTTTTACTGAGGACTGGGTAGCTATTCTTCCCCCTCAATTTCTGTTGAGAAATATATCAACAGTTTAATTTTTATTTTTTTAAAGATTTATTTTTATTTATTTATGCACACAAGAATTGAGGGTGTGGGGGAGTGAGAGGATTCACCAGAGACAGAGTAGGGAGCAAGAACAGGAAGACTGACTGAAGTACACTGCTGAGGGGAGCAGTGGGAGAGACAGGAGAGGTCTGCTGCGCCATGTGGGTCAGCAACCTGGCCAGGGATTGAACTCATGCTGCAGTGGCTGGCGAAAGCTTGAAAGTGCTGAGACTTAACCCCTGCGCCACCAGGGAGGCCCCCAATAATTCTTTTTTTTTTTTAAAGATTTATTTATTTATACATACAAGCTGGGGTACAGACCAGAGGTGTGGGGCGGCAAGAGGGTTCATCAGAGACAGAGCTGGGAGCAGAACAGGCAGATCAGAAATACACTGCTGAGGGGAGCAGCGGGCGAGGCAGGAGAGGTCTGCCGCATCATGTGGGATTCTCCCCGGCCGGTCGTCAAACTCGCATCACCGCTGCCGACAGCTCCACAGTGCAGCGCTTAACCGCTGCGCCACCAGGGAGGCCCCAATAGTTCATTTTATTAAAAATTTTTTTTTATTTTTTTAAAAAGATTTTAGTTCATTTTAAATGGTCCTAAATAGACTACCTCATTGGATTACTTTGCCTAGCAAATTGCTATACAAACCAAAAGCCAAGTCCTCTCTCTCCTCCACATTAGGATTTAATTCAGTCTTGCAGCTTCATAAAGGTTTGCTCTCCATATATTCCCATTTTCTCTTTTTAGACATTTGTTCTCTGAAGTTCCATTTTGGTTTAGCTGCTATTTCTGAGAGGTCATTACTGAATCATATTTTCCTTCAAGAATAACTGACTTGGGCCTCCCTGGTGGCCTAAAGGTTAAGTCTTAGCATTATGGCCTGAGTTCGATCCCCAGCCAAGGAGCTAACCCACACATGGCACAGCAGACCTCTCCTGCCTTGCCTGCTGCTCTCCTTAGCAGAGTATTTCAGTAAATCCATGTGTTCTGATCCCCACTCTGTTTCTGATGAATCCTCTAAACCACCCTCCAATCTCTAGTCTACACCCTAGTTCTTATGCAAAAATAAATCATAAAAAGAAAAAGAATAACTGACTCAAAGGGGAAATCTGGAGAAAAGGGACAATCACTCCCTCTATAGATGAAGAGGAGAAAGAGATGAAGTTTGAAAAGTTAAGAGCAAAAAACAACTCAAATTCCATCAATAAAAGACCGGTTAGATAATGAAGAAATTCATATAACAGAATACTACATGGCACCAAAACACAGAAGGTCTTCACATACTATTATCAATAATGCGGACATCGTACAATGGAACATTGCACGGCTCTAAAATGGAAGAAGCTCTTCATACACTAACACTGTACAAGGTATGGAACTGTGCAGCATGTTACCTTTTACGCAAAACAGTAAAAAAATTAAAAAATAGGGCCTCCCTGGTGGCACAGTGGTTAAGTGCTGCGCTGTGGAGCTGTTGGCAGCGGTGACACGAGTTCGATGCCCAGCCAGGGAGATTCCCACTTGGAGTGGCAGACCTCTCTTGCCTCATCCACTGCTCCCCTCAGCAGTGTATTTCTGTTTATCTGCCTGTTCTGCCCCCACTCTGTCTCTGGTGAACCCTCTCACTGCCCCATGCCTCTGGCCTGTACCCCAGCTTGTATGCATAAATAAATCAATCTTAAAAAAATATAAAGTTATGAATTTGTATTTATATTTGCTTATTTATGGAGAACAAAACCATGGAAGGAAACAGAAGAAACAAGAACAATGGTCACCCTATGGGATGAGAACTAAGTAGAGGGGGCTAAGTTTGGGGGAACACTTGTCACTGAATATTTGCTTACACTTTCTAGCTCTGAACTATGAATAGCACCTACTCAAAAACTCAAAAAATATGGGGAAGCAGCAAACACCACAGCTGTTCCATTAGGATGCTGTTCAGCGGGGCAGTGGCAGGGATGTCTCTCTTCAATGGCGCAAGCTACTGTCCAGAAGTTCGAAGGACATAATAACTCAGGTATTATATAGGGCAGAATGAACATGCTAATCCCCACCCCCACTGGGAGCGGGGAGCTCAGCGAAAATGTAAGCAGCCACACCCTGATGCCTTCACAGGGGGTGCACAGAAATGGTTCTGAGTGCCAGTTGGAGGCTCAGTGCTTCACTTCCCACCCCCACCTCTCTATGACTAGAGACAGCTGCAGGCAAAGAAGATCTTTGTTTCTTCCAAGTTCATCTGTTTCCCCTGCCAGGATCATAATTCTTCATTTGTGACATCACCATGAGCTACAGTGGGGAGGGGGGCTGGGATGTCACAAACAGGATTCTGTCACAACTGGGGATTCTGGCTCCAGAGTGGACAAGAGAGTAAAGAAACTCAAAAGACTGCCTTTTGAGACAAAGCTTTTGCCTATGTAAACCTCAGAAAACGTGACAGGAGGCAGAATCATTTTCTAAACACACACACACACACCCATATATATGAATCACACCGTAAAGACACTGGTTTTTAAAACCAATGGACAGAAGAGGGATGCTAGTAGGTTAATGATGGGAGTCTACATAAGCTAATCAGACACATGCATTACCAAATGACCTTCACAGTATGGCTATAGAATGATTCTTATATGTACCCTTATAAACATTTATTGAGTACCTGCTAAAGAAATAATCACCAAGTAAATTCTCATTTAGGAAGTAACAACTCCATTCCTCGCATAGTACTCACTTTTTAAGTGATGCTGAAAACTGATCTTGATCAGAGGTTTTTAACCTTTTTGGGAGCCATTTATCTTTTTAAAACTCTAGTGAAAGCTACTTTCAAGTATGTCTAAAGAAGGGAGTTAAATTATACAGACAATGTATAACCACAAGACTTGGAAAGTAAGTCTACAACGTTTATATACTCCCCATGTTTCTTATCTGTCAGCCCCTACAAATGGATATACATTTTCAGGGACTGTCACAAAGTTCCATAACGAACAGTGGTGTGCTTCCGTAGAAAGGTCTAACGTCAAAAAGGAAGTAATGTACACTACTAAAAAAGTTTTTTTAAAAAAGCAGTCTTTCTCTATTTTTGATTTCTAGGTCCCACCCAGTTCACATAAACAGGAGTTAAAGCTAGTTCTCATCATTCAAATAAAGATGAATCATCAAATCCAATATCTAATTCTAACTGGACTTTCCTCTGTTAATGCTACCAGCACACTGTCAACCCACTTACCTTATACAAGGTATAAGGAACAAATTCAAGTAACAAACTTGTTTTGCTTCTTACGATAGAGTGAAATGTAATTAAGAAAATAAGTACTGAATGAGGAAATTAGGCTGAGTACAGGCAATCAAGTAGGGTCAGGGTGTCCTGACTCAGTGAGAAACTGAGTGTTCAGAAAACCAACACAATGCAAAAGCAATGGACAAAAGCCCGTTCTGGGAAAACAGACCAAGGAACCTGGGAGACCCAGTGGGCCTCAACCAATCAGCAAGAGACACAACACCAAGACACCCAAATTCTGAAACTCTGCCCATGCTCTCCACACTCATATAAACTCCTGCTTCTTGTCCCCTCTGTGCTCAGAGAGCTTTATTGTCCTTCTCCTTATCTGCCAATAAATTCTTGATTTTCTCGGTAACCTTAGTCTCAATGCTGTATTCTTTCCTGACCAAGTTAAGAACTGAGAAGACTCCCTTGGGGTGGGGGGTGGGGGGTGTCTACTTCCTGGACCCATAGCCTGCTTCAGTACCTTAGCAAAAAATTTTTTTTTAATTCTGGTGATGTGGAACTCACATTCATTGCTGGTGGGGATGCAAAATGGTAAAGCCACTTTGGAAGACAGTTCGGTAGTTTCTTGCAAAACTAAATCTATTCTGGGCCTCCCCAGTGGCACAACGGGTTAAGCTGCAGCATTATGAAGCTATCCACGAGCCACTGCAGCACGAGCTCAATATCCGGCCAGGGTGATTCCCACATGGGACAGCAGACCTCTCGCTGCTCCCCTCAGCAATATATTTCAGCCGATCTGCCTGTTTTGCTCCCCACTCTGTCTCTGGTGAATCCTCTCACCCCTCCACACCTCTGGCCTATATCCCAGCTGGTATGCATAAATAAATAAATCTTTTAAAAAAAAAAACCCAAAAACTAAATCTAGTCTTCAAATACATTCCAGCAATCATACTTTTTGGTTTTTACCTGCAGGAGATGAAAACTTACATTTACACAAAAACCCACGCATGGATATTTATAGCAGTTTGTTCATAATTCATAAAATCTTGGTTGTAACGAATGTATTTCTGTTGGTTAATGGGGGAGGCTATGCAGGAGTGCAGTCAGGATCCTATATAAGAAATGTCTCTACCTTTTCAATTTTGCTGTGAATTCTTAAAAAGTCTTAATAAAGAGGGAAGGAGAATAGTCAAAGTCAAATTAAAGTGTAATATATTATTTTAGATCTTCTGTACTATACTCCTTTTAGTCACACACATGCAAGAAACTTTGTAAGAAAGAATAGATGAGATTTTCTCATTTGTACTTTACCTTCCGAAAATCCCGCTTCTCAAAATCCGTTTCTGCTATTTTCTCATATTCTATGACTGCATTAGCATTCTTGAACTATACCAAAAAAATCAGATAAGAAAAAACTTTATTACAGTTGTAAATTCAACAATGACAAAGATCATTAAGGCCTTGATGACTCTTTCTTTCAAGAAAATCAAAATCGGGCCTCCCTGGTGGCGCAGCAGTTAAGCGCTGCGCTGTGGAGCTGTCGGCAGCAGTGACGCGGGTTTGACACCCGGCCGGGGAGATTCCCACATGGCACGGCAGACCTCTCCTGCCTCACCCACTGCTCCCCTCAGCAGTGTATTTCCGTCGCTCTGCCTGTTCTGCTCCCCACTCTGTCTGTGGTGAACCCTCTTGCCGCCCCACACCTCTGGCCTGTACCCCAGCTTAGATACATAAATAAAGAAATATTTAAAAAAAAAAAGAGAAAGAAAATAAAAAAAAAAATCAAAATCAAGAACTTTCCACAAGTCAAGTGAGGAACGTGCAGTCAAGACTCCTTAGGAAGACAAAGGCCCAACCTTCACCTTCAGGTTAAACGTAAAGTCAGGAATACAAGAGCTGCACCCTGACATACATGAATTAAAGGTAAAGCTTTGTTAGGGACTGAGCAGAACTTTTGAGAATCTCACTTAAAATTCAACAATCTATGGCGATGAAAATTCATCAAGTGTTAGCTACTATCAACTTAATCAGGATTTGAATTTAAATTCTTTAATCTCACTCAAATCAGTCCTTTAAGCACTTCCCTATTCCTGAACGATCTCAGAAATACCTTAATTTTCACAGACTTCTAAAACTGTAAATCATATTCAAAACTCCTTTTATAAATAAGGAACCCGAGGTTCAAAGACTGCGATTTGCCTACAAGACCTACAGGTGTGGCCGATGGAGAAGTGAGACTCGGGCACAGCTCTGACTCTCCTGTCTCCGGTCTGCCTAACGCACAAAATGCCTCTTTCGATACAAACAGGACCAAGCATACCTCCTGCTGTGCCTGAGCATTTTTATGATCCAATTCAAGAGCTCTCTGGAAACTGCGACATGCCGCCATGGCATTCCCTAGAGATAGGTGGCATTTGCCCTCTCGTAGATGTCCCTAGAAGAAACAAAGAGGGACGAAAAGGAGCATGAGCAGACAGGCAAAGGGAAATCGAGAGGGGCAATAAACACCCAACAAAATCTACACAGGATGAAAATGGCTGGAGCAGTGGTTCTCAATCAGGGGTGAGTCTGCCCTCCATGGGACACTAAGCAATATCGGAGACATTTTTGCTGTCACAAATGGGGAGGGAAGGGTGCTATTGGTATTTACCAGTAAAAGGTCGGGGGTGCTGCTAAACATCCCACAATGCACAGGATAACTCCCACCATAAAGCACTGTATGGCCCAAAACGTCACTAGTGTTGAGGCTGAGGAACCTTGGGATAGAGGAATCCAACTGCACAGACTCAGCTCTCCCCAGAGAGCCTTGTTACATACCCGGACGAAACTGTCATCCAGCCTCACTGACTGCTGTGCATCTCCCAGGGCTTCCCGGAACCGTCCGAGCATCATGAGGGTGGCTGCCCGGTTCCCGTAATAGCTAGCATTCTTAGGGCACGTGTCTACAGGAAAGGCAGAAAGGACAACTCAGGGGCCATTCTCCCTCAGAGCAATTATCAAGGCCACCAGACTATTAAGCAATCTGACACAGTCTCCTTAAGAGGCCACAGCCACATTTTTGAGTACCCATGCGATGGACAGCAGCAGTGGTACAAATTTAAAAACAAAACAAGCTATTAAAAAATAATTTACACTTAACTTTAAAGTATACAGATTATCTTTGAGGGGGAGATGGATCAGCATATTTATCCTTCCAACAGATTGTGTGTTTCACAGAAGATGTGTTTTATATAAAATGAATTTGTGATTTCTGTTTTGTTTGCTGACCTTGCAATTAAGTGAGAAAAATGCCAACATGGGACTAAATCTGCCAGCCAACCGAGCATGGAGGTAACTAAGATTTGACAATATCTACAAAGGCCATTGTCTTAAGATAATAAATGAATTGGCAACAGCTAAGATGAATTTAGGTGGGTATCTTTTTAGCCCTAATATATTGCAATTTCTGGAAGTGCCTTTAATCTGCCAAAAGAAGAAATACCCACTTGAGCTAAACAAACAAAAAAAAGAGTAATGCCTCATGAGATCTTTAAGCCCAGAGGAGTTCACATAGTAACAGCTATCAACCCATTATGGAAGAGGCCACTTCCCAGAGAGGACCCATTTATCACTGTATTTGGAAAATTATCTCCCAGCATAAGTCCCAGGTCTTTCTCACCTATGGCTTTTGTGTAATAGTTATAAGCTTCATTGTAATCTTTCTTGGCATAGTATGCATTCCCTTGTTCCTTGAAAGATTCTGCTTCCCTGAAAGGTAAAGAGAAAGAGAACCATGTTAATCACTATAGCTGGGGATTTAACTCTGTAAACTCGCGGGAGCAAGCTTTGGTCTAGTGCCCCCAGCACACTGAGCTGCAAATTAGTATTAAAACCTGAAGTAATTTACAGATTTGTTCACTGGGCTGATGGACCAAAAGGAGGTGCTAATGAAAGAATCCAGGTTCTTCAGATGCTGTTTTTTGTCACTTAGGTACAAACTAAATAATAAAAAAAAAAACCCTCTCATGTTGCTTGCCTTGCTTTGCTATTCCCACCTGTAGCCATTCCCTTTAGGACAAGTAAATTGAGATGTTCTCTTTATATTTATTTCCTTTCCATTGTGTCACAAGTGGTGTCTTTAGCAAACCTACAAAAAAATAGCTACAGGTAATTCCATTCAGGGCAACTGATTTCTCAATACGAAATGGGTCACATTAAAGTGAGTTTTAATGATTTATTCTCTCGTGGCTCATGCATTTGTCACTGGAAGGACAAAGAGAGCAAAAGCAGGTGGGAAAGAAGTTAAAAGCATAGCATATTGGTGTGTAAGATGGAGAACAGAGTTCAGTGACAGCAGAAATCAAGAACTTGGATGACAGGCACAAACAAGGTACAGGCTGAAGTGCCATGCTGTAAGAAGTACCCATCTATTGGTATCCCTCTGCCCATCACATTTAAGTGGGTACTTACTTTCCCTTTGCCATCACTGTAGTACCTTGTATAACAGCAGGCAGGTCCTATCAGACCCCAAGATCCATTTTTGTGGCAACAGACAAATTGTACTTTCAAAGGAACAATGTTACATAACTTGGAATTATATTCCTCACCAAGGAACAAAAATCAAATCACACATGACCAAGATGTTTGAAAAGAACAAACTAGCAACCTCTAGCAAACATATCTAAAATCAGTCTATTGACCAACTTGAGGAACAAAGGTAATTCTTTTACCAAAATGACTACTGCAACATAACTAAATATCTGAGCATTTCTGTTATAAGGAAGAATCCGTATGTTTTCCTGTCCTCCACATATGTAAAAAGAAGCCAGTTCAGGGGCTACCTGACGTGGGGATAAAGTACATAGTTCTTAACCTTGGCGATGGTATGGGAGTTCAGAGCTTGATTTTAGGGACATCAGCATTGGGAAGGTTTGTAATTTATTTACTTACATATCTTAAACTACAAACTGGCAAAGCTGCCTTCCTTTTATTGAGGCGATCTCCCTTTCCATTCTTCTCTATCACAGTGCTGGCAAGCCCTACTGGAGAGACACTGTCAGCAGCATGAAACTTTTAAGTCAAAGGTGAGACAACCTGTAGAGGTACTGAAAGGAGCCCTTTTTTTTTTTTTTTTTTTTTGTTAACTCCCATGGAGACTAGGGAGTTCAGCATTGGCTTCTAGTAGAAATGCAAAGAATGAGTTTTGTGGAAGATTATTCATAACTATTGAGGCCAAGTACTTTTGATGCATTGTATTATCAGGTGAGTTTCATCATTTCCACTTTTCTAAGAAGAAATTATGGTTTAGGATTAAACAGCTTGCACAAGGTCAGATTCCAAAGTTTGTGCACTTTCTACTATGCTAAGCTTTTTCTCGTGTTCACCTCTACCTACTGCCTCAGACTTTAAAAATTAAATTTTTACTGCTAGGAACAACACTCAGGCAATGAATATGAATTTAAGTCAAAACAGTACCAGCATATAAAATCCAATCCCAGAACTGTAACCTGGACTTAAACAAGCTAAATGGCATTCCTAACATTAGTTACAGAAGGAGCAGGACTTGTTTCTCTTTAAGATGCAAGACCTAGTGAACTGGACACTGCCTCCCCCAAGAAATGCATTTCATTTTAGTAAATGGTGAGTAGATTCCATTTAGAGCAAACAAAGCGAGTAATGTAGAGTCAGCCCACAGCAGAAAGAACAAGAAGAATTGTGTTGTGACAAGTTACCATGTTTTTAACTTCACACTGCACAGCATCAGGCCAGAATTAGCTATTCCCACACAACTGCCTCATGAAAAGGACTTATTTTCATAGAAACATGGTTGATTAACAGCTGCCTAAACAATGGGCACTTAGTGCTTTTAGACTGAATGCTTACTTTTTGCCTCCAGGTCCAACACCCAAAGTGGGGTCCCTCCTTTGCTTTGAACCTCCCCACCAAATACATGACAAGCTTTAACCAATGGGCCTGACCCTGCGAGACCAGCCGAGGAAAGAGTGGATCTTTGGAATCCAGCATGGCAGTTGCAAGAACTGAACAAGGCTGCATCAGGAACAATTCCAGGGTCAAATCCATTCAAGTCCTGCCCTGGGAGTCTGAGAAAGGTCTGAAGCTTGTTCAAGTTGCCTTTATAGCAAAGGGACGGAAGGATGAGATGTCAAAGGCGTGGGACTGGAAAAGAAGGAGAAGAGCTGGTTAACACTGGAATTGAGGGCAATCTTACGGTGGCTTCAGTCACGCTACGCACTGCCAGGGTCAATGCACTTGATAACCTAGTGAGGTTGCAACACACACCTACTCAAACACATCAGTACTGAGAAAGAGAATCAGGATTAACAGGGTTTTCCTGGACCAACTGAAAAAATGAAAGTTCCACACAGGACTAAATTAAACTACAGAGTTTCTATGGTGACAAAATGTAATTCACTGAAAATTAATACTATAGCAAAACACAGACTTGGCCATAACTAAGCTGATGGCACTATTAACAGCTATACTGTATCATTAGTGCTTTTTCAGATACTTAAGGCATTATGAATGAAGTTAGGGGGATGCCACACATCCTAGGAGAGGAAGAGGAGTGAGCACCCAGTGTGGCTGCACAGGTTTCTTAATTCCTGGAGTCCTGTGTTTTTCCTCTACTAACAGTGTCAAAGATTCTGAGATTAAAACTAATTTACCCAATTCCCCCACCCAATTGCTGGGTCAACTCTAAGCAGAATAAGTTTCACAGAATAAGTGTCAACCTCTCTGATTCACCAAGAGATGCTGGGGATTGACTGCATCTGCACCAAACCAGTCCTTTCACTTTTATAGCCAGCAACAATTTCTTGAAAAACAGCTACTGAAAAGTTTTCAAAAAACTATCCTGTTTAGATATATGATGGGAGATAAACAGTGAGGAATGGGCTGGCCCTCCCTCTGACAGGTACAGGGAAGGAATACATTCTACTCTTGGTCTGTTTTATTCTTTCAAAATGTCTTGGTGTCCAGAGATAAATTCGTCAATCAGAAACCTCAGCTCTGAAAACTTGTTGTCTACACTACACTACACTACTGGCCACGCAGTTTACTACTCATCTGTGATGAGTAGTCATCACAGATACTGACTACTCAACAAACGCTGCCAAGGGAGTCATCGGGTGTCACACAGGTCCGAGCAGGGTCCAGCATCATGTGATCGAATCAGACAACTTGGGTTTATGATCACCAGCCAACTTTGTACATTTACAGTTCAGCTAAATTAAAAATACATTAAAACACCATAGTTGACATTTCAACATGTCCCAAATTAGATAACCTATAAAAACAGGCAGTTTCAGGCCTCCCCAGCGGTGCAGCGGTTGGGCGCTGCACTGTGGAGCTGTTGGCAGCAGCAACGCAAGTTCGACGCCCAGCAGGGTAGGTTCCCACATGGCGCAGCAGACCTCTCCTGTCTCTCCTGCTGCTCCCCTCAGCAGTGTGTTTCCGTCGATCTGCCTGTTCTGCTCCCCACTCTGTCTCTGGTGAATCCTCTCGCCGCCCCATGCTTCTGGTCTGTACCCCAGCTTGTATGCATAAATAAATAAATCTTTAAAAAAAAAAGAGTTTGGGATATTAAAAAAAATAGGCAGTTTCTCAAAAAACTTCCAAATTGAACATTTAAGCAGAATCTTTGCCTTAGGCCAACTGTCTATCTTTTAGCAATTAAAGAGGTACCCGGAAACTTTGGTGAGCATTCACCAATGCAAGATTCACTGGATGATAGGTTTAAAAATGTCTGCAACATAGCTGGGTTCTCTCTGGAATTATTTCAAATATCACGGGCTTATAGATTATGAAAGTAGGGATGAAGTACCTCATTTGTACAGTATCATTTTAGGATTTATTCTACCTCAGTGTAAGAAAAGTAAAAAGAACTATTTCACTAACCTACAACAATTGTAACCTAAACAATGCTGATCAGATTTTCTATGACAAAAAACATTCCACACTGCTTTTATTTCACATATTTGATTAGAAAAACCTTTTTAATAAAGTCCAACTTTCCTACAGCCATTAATGATAACTGAATCAAAACAGATATAGTGGTTTGAATGTTTTTCTGGTGGTTGTTGGTTTTCTGTATTTTTTCTTTTTTTTAAGTATTTGCTACTACTAACGTGGAAGAAAAAAATCCATTTTGCTAAATTTACAACATAGGACAAAATGGTTAGAGAGAAGTGTTTACGGGCTTTTTGATTCTGGAGACTTTTATTGGCAGAAGGAACCTAAGAAAAAAGTATCTTTCCTTTGTTTACCTCAGGCTATTAACAGTAATACTTCATACCACCAATGAGTCAAATATCCTTTATGCATTCCTACTATATTTACTACTTCCAAAATGTCACCCTAACTCTATGATTACTGCACCCATTTCTGTTATTCAATCAAATTTACTAGGGGCCCGTTCATGCAGAAATGTCCTCCACCCTTCAGAATTTATGGGATCTTAGCCAGCCTTAGAGTAGAAATTCCTTCCTCCTTCCCACTGTCGGAGACCTCTTGTCCCCAAAGGCATGTCACAGGGCTTGCTTCATGTTGTACTCTCTCTGACCTTCATGAGAGAATAATGTCAAACAATATGCATTATCAGACTGCTTCTTACTTTTTTTTAATCTTCTAGCTAATCTAGGGGTGAAATGACAATTTAAGTTTCACATAGATAAATGGAAATCAATTCTATAGATTGAATACTTGCTAAATGCAAGGTATTGTATATTGAGTACAAATAAAGGCCTCTTAATGGTCAAGAAAACAGGGTGGGCTCTATCCAACTGCTACCTGTTGGCAAATGTGGGTCACCCAGTTTCCTTTACCCAATCTCCTACCAGGTTTTTGCTTTCACTTTAAAGCACAATCAAAATGCCTGCCCTACCGCCCCAAAAGAGGTAAGATGAAGATGAAGAAAACTCATTAACATACCAGTTCAAATCATTCTCTGGACATCCCTCTGGAATATCTGGACATTCAGGGGGAAGCCTCAACAGGGACAGAACCAGAAAGAACAATGGGCACCAAGTGGAGTCACAGATACAGTCTATAAGGGCAGCAGCGCTCCCTACTGCTCAAACAGGGAAGGACACCAGGCAACTGGCTACGTGTAGTTCAATGGGGAAAAAACCAACCAACCAACCAATCAATCCACACGAAATCCCACCACCTCGGGCAGAAGGACATTCTGTTTCAACTGTGAGTTAAAAATTCATGCTAATTTCTTAAGTGGGAGGTGTCAGTCTATGCATCTACCTAACCTTCATTTACCCCTGGTGAGAAGTGGCCCAAGTACACAGCTGCTTCTAAGAAACAAGCTCTCTGAAGCCACATGGAGGACACAAGTCACTGGCTTTTTAGCATTAGCCAGAACTTGTTTTTATAACATATCCTGAAACCCACCATTTCCCATCCCTTGGCTTCCTATTCTGTGCCATCTTTCACTTCCCTCATGAGGATAATAGCACCCATCAAAAACTGTAAGTGAGGAAATACAGGAAATACACTTAAGAAAAGGGCTGTTTTCTGGGATGGGGGCGGGGGAGGTAGTGGAGAGAGGAATCAGTCTGGATTATTAACCAGTATTTTGCTTCTCATGTTCTCTCACTTTCTTAGTTCAACAGGTGGTTGACTGTCTCAGCGCAAACTGCCACTGGGAAGAATTCTAAGTATAGAAACTAAGAAAAAAGAGAAGGTCCTGCTTGCCTTTCTCATCTCCCAAAAAGTCTACAATTAGAATAAGAAGAGATGGTTACACCTTGCTTATTTGACAATCTGGGCTCCCCACGCTAAGATTAAATAACATGCCAATAGAACACCAGGTCTCAGAATTGGATTTTGAAAGTCAAATATTCTTTCTCATATCACCATCCACAAAAGTCTCAACCACTCATACCCCTGGGCCAATGTGGGGTAAAACAGCAACTGGCATTTTTGATATGGCTGGGGAAGAAAAAAATTGTCAATCCAATACAATGAATAGGCTACTGCAATAATTTGTATTCTGAATCCTGCTCTTACTGCTGAAATTCAGACAGTTTAAAAGAATACCTGGAACGACCTCTAAGTAACTTCCACATGACTCAGCACTGGAGAAAGGGGACCAAACATTAGTGGAGTAAGGGAGAAATGGGCTCTCAGAGGGACTCTGCATCAGGTAAGGCACCTAGGCAGCCGCTGATCATTGTTCTCCAATCTTCTAAAGTCCTAGAGAAAGAAAGCAAAGGCAAGTGCCCAGTGCTCAGCTTTTAAAAACATTTAAAATACTAGTTTCAATGACTAAACTAATCCCTGATTGGCTGGAATGTACAATAAGTGCTTTAAGCCAATCAGAGTTCTGGTCGTTGGAAACAGACTACACACTAGAATAACTGTCATTCACTTGGCCCAACATTTTATTAAAATTATTCAAGTTACCTGGTCCTGGTTAATATGTTGATCTGAATTAAAAGCAGCAAGGAAGGGGCCTCCCCGGTGGCGCAGCGGTTGGGCGCTGCGCTGTGGAGCTGTCGGCAGCGGCGACGCGAGTTCGACGCCCGGCCGGGGAGAATCCCACATGGTGCGGCAGACCTCTCCTGCCTTGCCCGCTGCTCCCCTCAGCAGTGTATTTCTGATCTGCCTGTTCTGCTCCCCGCTCCGTCTCTGGTGAGCCCTCTCGCCGCCCCACGCCTCTGGCCTGTACCCCAGCTTGTATGTATAAATAAAAAAAAAAAAAAAAAAAAAAAAAAAAAAAAAAAAAAAAAAAAAGCAGCAAGGAAGAGAGAGACCAACCTCTGTACTCCACCATTGCTCCAGTTACAATTAGTTAACAATTTTGCCACTTGTGACTATCAAGGTTCAATTACTTTGCTGGTTTTCAGGATTCTGTATTCCTAAATATCTCTCTTCAGACTAATTTACCCTCGTTCCCATTTCTCCATCTTGAACCCCACACTATAAGTGCACCAAAAGGAAGGTTTGAGTTCAAGGTCAAAGATAAATTTGCATTTAACTTGCAGCCTTAATGAAGTTAACTGCCTTAGGAACTTCAGGAGAGACAAATGCCCAAGAATTTAAAACAGAGTGAGGAAGAAAGGGGTAGGGGAGGCATCCCCGCAAACTCGACAGTTAACTAAGGTCATCAACTTCAAAATGTTCCAAGAAGCTGCAGTAAACAAACAGCAACTGCTGTAGACCCTAGGCTATGGATCCAGGGTTTAGTGCGCACTAATAAAGATAGAGAATTAAAGGCAAAATTGCAATCCACAAAGGGTTTACAATACCTAGATATCTAACAGAAGGTCTAAAATATTTGCTCTTGTTTTCATCCATCTGAAAAATAGATACAGAGAAGTTAAGATTATCAGCTCAAGTACTCAGGTAAGGAAGTCCTGGCTCCCAAGTCCATGGCTCCCATCGGTTCTTTTAGACCTCACTGTCCATCGTGCCAGGTATGTGCTGAGACACAGAAGTGTTTCTTCTAGTAAAGAGCTACCTGAAATCCTTCAATTTTACCACAATAAAAACTACCTATAGAAACTGAGCTGGTCCCCAGTCCAGAAAATGTAACCAGAGCGTCTGCACTCAAGACAGGCATTCATATATTATGTAAAGCAGCAGCAACTTCCCAGGAAAATGTAAGGCATTAAATTAGCTGGAATGTAAAACCTCTCAAATTTAGCCCTCAAGCTCCCAAGCAGCTTTATCTGTTCTGGTGAACAAATGAGAAATAAATAATCTTCATGTACAGAACCTTGATCTATTTTGGAGTATCAACTAATAGAGCTTTTATTTTAGCCTCTCAGCTGCGATGGGGGAAAAAGAACTTTGTAAGAGTGACAGGCAAAAAAAACCTGCTGTCCATTTCTTCTCTCTCTAGAGACAGTAAAGCGGAAGAAATAAAACATGCAGCTATTTAAAATGCTGCAGTGTCTTGAAGGCTCTTCTCATTTTGCCCCTGTGGGACTGTGACAATTTAGCAGCAGTAGCAGGATGCCCTTGAGCCAGGATGAAAGGAAGGAAGGAATCCTTGCTGAACTTCACAGAAACAACACCAAGAGACCCATTAATTCACCTGTCCCCAAGCGAACTGGTAGTAGAACTATAACAGGAGACATGAAGTTAGCCAAATGACTAACCCAGCCAGACAATAAAGGGCATCTGTAAAGGATGCCCCTATCCCTGGCCTCTGCTATGGCTACACAGGATTTCAGGATATGTGAAAAATGTAAAACAATCTTCTTCCTAGATCTCCTAAGATCTTCCTTAGATCTCCATTTTCAGCACTGAAAAACCATAAACAAGTGTTTTCCTTACTAACAAATCCTTATGTTTATCCTCCTAAGGATGCCTTATATGCCTGAAAGTCACACCGTTTTTTTTAAACTCTACTATATCTTCCTTCTGATTTGCTCACACAGATAGTAAATATCTATTTTATTATGTCTAAAAGAGATCTATATACATTTGTATAACAAATCTATTTGGTGAGAATGCATCTGTTTCCTAATTTATTTATTTGTTTTCCTTGGCAGTTAAAATTTTATTTCATAGTTAATGACAACAAACTCCACAAGATAGAGCAGTTAACATAAGGAACACCCTAATTTTGTTGTACTACCAAATATCCTGTTTTGGATGGACGTGGCCACACTACTGCATCATTTGTTTGATGTTTCTTAATGGTTCTCCATGCTCACTCACTACCATTTTATGATAAAATAAATATCAGCTACGGCTGTGATTTTATTTCATTAAGGAAAAGATTCGCTTTGGACAGGGGGTTTTGAAGTAGAACTCAAATTAGGGACAACCCTAATCAGGGGTTTAAACTGAACAGCATGAGTTTCTTAAATTATATATAGTCCAAGTGCCTATTTATAGCACAAAGAACCAATGAATTCTTTCAAACCCAAGCAAAGTAAATCCTGACAGATAAACTTCCTGTCAGGGAAGTTTGTTTTCCATTTTGCAGTTTCTCAATGACACTGATGATGCTTCATTCTACCTGGAAACAACTAGGAATTATGTGAAAAAAAAAAAAAAAAAAAACTAAGTAGAGAGAGAGAGACTATTCTCTGGTATCCTGTCTTCTGATACCCAGGGCCCTACACTCTGTCAGCTCCCAACAGGCCAGGAACCTGGGACAATGGTTGTGCTCTCATTCTTTAGCTTGGCAACTTCTCATTCTGCCTCATCTCTTACATTCCTAACTGGGATAGCAAGAAAATCTCTGAATCCTCATTTCAGATCTCATGAATTAATTCTATATCACCACCTCAAACCACCCAGACTGAAGCCATACGGAGCTTGGTATATAAAGATAGTAAATATGTGGGAAGCAGACTGGGTCAACTATGGTCAGTCTTAAACAAAAAGATCAATTAATCTGCAGTTGATAAGGAAAATAATCCAAACTTCCATCATCTTTTTTTGTTAATTCTGCTTCAGAATTAGGATGACAAGTATGTCTACCCAAAACTGTGTTCCAAGCCGACTTCCAGCAGCCTTAGTTGTAGCCCAAATCCAGAGTGTTCTGGAAAACCTCTCACTCAGCAGTTCCCCTAGCTAGTCAGGACTGGCAATCTCGAGCCACTGCAGCTGCCCAGCAGTGCCAAGAGCCACCAAGCAGCTGCCCTCCTCCTTGCTGCCTAACTTAAGAATAGTTCTGGGAAGGCGGTGGATCTTAGGAAGGGTGGGAATAGAGGAGTTTAATGTGTAGAGCATTACACAACCCCCCCCCCCCAATTCCTCCTTCATCTCAATCATAATCTTCGACTTCTGGGGTAAGCGGGGTGTAATCAGGTCAAAATGAAGAGAATCAGCTTGGATCCAGACCAGAGGTGTCAGGGGTGTAATTACTGGAGAAAGCAGGCGAGAAAGGCAAAGGCTTTGGAGATGCAAAGTACTGACAGGCAACAATGCACAGAAGTTAACAAGAGAAGGCGGGGGTCGGGGGCGTTGTAAGGAAGTCGTCAATGACGCCGCGCCGCCTTCCCCATCCCGCAACAGACCTCTGAGATGCCCTCAGAGACCTGGCCTTTATAATAAGAACGACCTTCCTCTGCGCGATAACAAGGCCGGACTCAGCTCCCCAACCAGGCGGAAGCGGGAAGGGAGGGCCGACCTCAGAGAGCGCCCCTTCAGGGGGTCCATCCGGACTTTATCTCAGGTGTGTGAGGGGTGGCAGGGGGGTTGTTTTCGGAGGGCGGGGCATGGCCGCAACAGCTAGGGGCTGCATCATGGCAGGGACGGACTTCCCGGAGCCATGGAGCTGAAGCTCACCCTTCCACTACCCTGACACCCCGTTTACCTCTTCGCTTCTTCGTCGTCGGGTAGTTCTGGCTCGGTCGCCGCCATTACCACATCGCACTCCGCGGCAGCCGCCATCTTACCGCCGGGACCAGAGAGCCGGGTGGGAGGCAGGCGGTGAAGAGCACTTCCGGTCGGAGCATCGAGCAGCGCGGCGGCGCTGCGCCCAGAGTGGCTCCCTCGAGCCCGCCTACCAGCGAGAGTCTCTGCTTGGGGCCAGAGCGGCCTCCCGTCCCCGGAGGTCCACGGTGGTCTCCGCGTCAGGGCGGAGGCCCAGGGACGGTTCCTGTGCGAAGGGGGCGCCACTTTACCCGTGGGTCGGAAGCGGGTACAGGTGGGTGTTGCCTCTCTAGGCCTTGGCTTTCCTCAGTAGTCCGAGAGCCTCGTTGCCATAGCAACTTCCAATCCTAGAGCGTCTCCCGTAAGGCTAAGGGGAGTCTGGTTTGCCTGAGATCCCGGTGACCTAGGACTCTGGAAGGAAAGAGCTCCCACTACTACCTTTCCGACTTTGGAGTGTGTCCACAGCTTCCTCTCGGGAAAGGCCAGAAGAGACACTTTGAGCCCAGTTTCCCCAGCTTTCATCGGCCCTGGAAGCCCTGCCCAACCAAGCGAAGGGAACGCAGGGCGTCTTCACCCACGCCTTTCATCCCTTCTGGATCTCCAAGCACTAACTGGTTCATCACCCTAATGACGCTGGTCCTTTTATGAGGCTGCTTTCATGTCAGCCGCCTGGGAGTGCCATCTCAGCATTAAGCCTAGGGAGGGTGGCACGATGCCTCAGACCCTGCCCTGGAGTTTATAAGGCAGCTCACCCCTGCTCCAGTGTCCCCAGTATTCCCGCCCCTCATATAAACTCCCTACTCAGTATGCTTCTCTTGCCAAATGCTGTCTGGATTGGGACCTAATAGATGGTAAAGATACAACTTAATCATCTTGGTAGTACTTCCCTCACCCACACCAATAATATTTGTTGACATGAATTAAAGTGGAGCTTTCTGGGGTTAGATTGAGATTAAATTTTTGAAACTAAATGAAGAAGAGGACAGGAGATCTAAAACGGATTTACTCTTTCTCCAGCAAAACACTAAGTGACATTGCCCATCGTATGTTCCCTGCCTATAACAGTGCTGGGGGAACTGAAACCACACCCATCACTAGGTGGGGGACAGTAGCGAGCAGCTCAGTGCTTTGTAAGAGATAGAGCATTCATCCAGCCTGTCTTTCAGTAGCCCTCTCCCTCTCTGCTAGATTGGGAATGCACAGATGCACTGACCACTGACCCTGCCTGCCAGTGGCTCCCAGTGTACAGTCTGGTTCAGGAGCCAGCCTGTCTTTAACCAGCTTCCCACTTGTGGTCTCTGCATCAAGCCAACTAATCTGCCCCCACAGCATCAACTTTGTTGACTCAACTCTGTATGCTATCTTCAACCTAGACCTCTCTTTTGAGTTCCAGATCTATATATCCAGCTTTCTACTGGATATTTCTTGAATATTTGATGCTTTCCCCACCCCTCACAAATAGGTGCTTCTCTTATCTTGTAAAAGGATTCACTGTTCAGCTGGTCACAGAGTGAGATAGATAGGAAACATGAATTCCTCCCTCTTTCTCACTCCCGACTTCCAATTTATCACCAATTGTTGATTATCCTACTAAATGCCTCCCCAATCTCTTTCTTTCCCCTCCCAATTCAGGCTCTCATCATCAAAAAAAAAAAAAAATCGCAATACTACCAGAGTCTCTTAACTGACCCATCCCCATCTCATCTGTCTCCAATCTTCACTCTTCTGCCAAAGTGGCCTTCTTGAGAGCAAAAACTGACATCATTTCATTGGCATAAAATCTGTCAATAGTTTTTTGCTGCAGTTAGGATACAATCTGAACTCTTTGGCCTACTGTGCAAGGCCTTTGATTATTTGATTTTTCTAGCATCAATATTGTAGTTCCAGAAAATACCAAGCCTCTTGCCATGGCTCCACCCTTTCCTCGCAAGCCCTTCAAACTACAACACAAACATGATTTCCTCCAGGAAGTTCTCTGAGATGCTGCTGCCCCCAAGTTAAATGCCCCTTTGCTGGGCTTCCTCTGTAATAACACCTCTGCAATGGTTCTTACCATGCTGTTCTAAAATTGTTGGTTTAGATGTCTAGCTCCTCCAGTCGGCGACATTTCTATTGGATCTAACCATTCCGCTTTTTGTCAGCACAACGGTCCTGTACCTAGCATGGAGCAGGTGCTCGGAAGACATTTGATAAATAAACGAAGTGTGGCTGTGCTTTGGCAGCCTTTCAAGAAAGAGTTTTTGGGTATCAGAGACACCAGAAAGAATAGCACCAGCGGCACAGGCCTCGGCCGCCATCCCCCCGCCGGCCTCTGGGGGCGCTGTGCGGCCGGCGCCCGCTCTCCGCCGTCGGAATAACACTTCCCAGACGGAAGCTGGGGGGCGGGGCAGGGCGGGGCCTGGCTCGACTCGGGAGAGGAGCAGAGTTCTGGAGTCGGCGCTGCCTCCCCAGGTCCGGGTGCGCCTCCAGGTCCCGGCCCGGGTGCTGCGAGGGGCCCGGGAGGTACGGATCTGGGGAGCTGGGGTGGGCCACCGCGTCCGGGCCGCCTTAGGTGGCTGGTCTCCGATTCCCGCTGGGGTCCTCTCGAGGGATAATGATCTGTGACCGAGGCCCCTCTGGCTTTTGTCTCTCTTGGACCAGCCCTTGTGGTGGTGCTTACTATCTGGGGCCCCTCGAGAGAAGGGGGAGGGAGGCCTGTATTAAGAGTTCTCGCTGCAGAGGGACCTCTGTTTGGGACCCCTTTTGGGGTGGATTGTATCTGCTTTGGGAGGGTGGGGTAACTTTTGCCTGGGACGACTGCTGGTGGTGCTTTGAGAGAGATCCCTGAGACCTCTTCGGACAACAGGGTTCTGTGTGTGATTCTTCTCATCTGAGTCTGTCAGTCCAAGGGCAGCAAAGATGATGTTCCAAAGCCTTTCCCTAAGATTCCTTTCCTTCGCTCCTTCCATTCCTGTTTGATGTTCATCTTACCCATAGACTTGACAGGAATTGTTACATAGTCATATAAGAAAACAATATATCATCTTTATTTGTTTGCTGCCCCAGTGAAGAGTGGTTTAAGACACCTTTAACCATGACGTCATGGTTAAAGAGAAGCAACTGAGAGCCTATGAAGCTCTCAGCAGCCACCGCAGCACGAGTTTGATCCCCAGCCAGGGAGCTAACCCACATGGCGCAGCAGACCTCTCCTGTCTGGCCCACTGCTCCCCTCAGCAGTGTACTTCAGTGATTCACCTGTTCTGCTCCCCACTCTGTCTCTGGTGAATCCTCTCACACCCCAACCCCCCGCACCTCTGGCCTGCACCCAGCTCATTTATGAATAAATAAATAAATCTTTTTTAAAAAGTAGAAGCAGCTGTGCTGTGCACAGAAGGGAACCTGGCCAATGGTTCCTTTAAAATAGTGACTCCCCTGTGAGGCAACATTTCCTGAGCACCTGCTCCAATGGCCATGTGCTGAAATTAACAAAGATGAATAATGTCACCTCGCTGTCCAGTGGTGGATGCAGACACATCACATTGACGCATCCCAACTCAAGTAGTGCTGAACTTCTGAGGCTACTTGTCAGGTCAGAATTCGGGCTCTTCAGTTCTGGGAGGTCGCCTCTGTTTTGACCCTGCTTTGCCTCACCTCACCCAGCCTGCTTCTGTTCTTCAAGGTTGGAGGCTAAGCATGGGGAAGAGCTGCAAGGTGGTCGTGTGTGGCCAGGCATCCGTGGGCAAAACCTCAATCCTGGAGCAGCTTCTATACGGGAACCATGTAGTAGGTGAGTGTTGTTGGGGGTCATGGGGTTGGTGGAAGAAATTGGAGAGGAAGGAATAGGCTTTGATCATATCATGCAAAGGCTAAAAAAGCTGCTCTTGGTCATCACTGCACCTCAAAGAGTAAAATCTACATCATCATTCCCCATCCTCCAGCAAATCTGAGCAGATCTGGAAGGAGGAAACCGCACCTGAGATAGGGAGGAAAAGCTCCCCAGTCACACTTAGCACGGCATTAGCATGAGTTCCCCCATCATTCCAAATTGGCCAGATTCTCAGCCTCTGACTCCCTCGCCTCAGCTCCCACATTCCTTTCTCTTCCTGTCTGGCCAGCCCATTAGGGTGTACCCATCTCCCTCCTCCCTACAAACAAGTTTTCTCATTTTATCCCAGGTTCTGAGATGATTGAAACGCAGGAAGACATCTATGTGGGCTCCATTGAGACGGACCGGGGGGTCCGGGAGCAGGTGCGTTTCTACGACACCCGGGGGCTCCGAGATGGGGCGGAGCTGCCCCGACACTGCTTCTCCTGCACTGACGGCTACGTTCTGGTCTACAGCACTGACAGCCGAGAGTCCTTTCAGCGCGTGGAGCTGCTTAAGAAGGAGATTGACAAGTCCAAGGACAAGAAGGAGGTTTGTGTGGGAGCCCGGATGATGAGTGATTGGGCCAGGGGCTAGCTAGAGGCCTGGTGTGGTTCTCTTTTTCATTGTTTGTTAGGAAGTCGATTAGGAGCTAGAGCGGGGATGGAGGCCATTGGAGGGTGTCTTGCCCCTTTGAGGTGGCCCCATATTGAGGCAACTCAACCCAGTCGACTTCTCTTCAGTTTAAGAAGACCTTCACCTAAGGCATGAAGCCTCTACTGGTGTCTCTTTATAAGTGTTCTGTGCTCTCAGCTGTGAAGGCCTTTCTGTTCTTAAGTCCCCCTTTAAGCTGCAGGCATTCGGAGTGTGCTTCCTCAACAGTTGTTTAGTCAGAAATTGACCGCTAGTAATGAGCAGTCACGGGTGACACTGGGCTTGTAATGGAACTCCTGGAGGAAGGCCAGATGGAGTTCAGATTTTGAAATGAGGAGAAGAAAAAGCAGCTTCAACTTTCCCCCCCGTCCATGATTTCTACTATAGGAAGGGATGAGGCCTCAGCCACTGAGACTTTCTTTCTAGGACTCCTAGATGGTCACCAGCTCTCATACCCGTTCCTGAAGCCCCACGGTTTAGCCACCGACCTCTGTCCCTATCCCCAGGTCACCATCGTGGTCCTTGGCAACAAGTGTGACCTGCAAGAGCAGCGGCGCGTGGACCCAGATGTGGCTCAGCATTGGGCCAAGTCAGAGAAGGTGAAGCTGTGGGAGGTGTCGGTGGCTGACCGCCGATCCCTCCTGGAGCCCTTCATCTACCTGGCCAGCAAGATGACCCAGCCCCAGAGCAAGTCCGCCTTCCCCCTCAGCCGCAAGAACAAGGGCAGCGGCTCCTTGGATGGCTGAAGACTGCATCCCTCTTCACCTCCCCAGCCCCATTCCAGCTCCAAGAAGGGGGTTAGGCAAGCTGGCCTTCTCGGTTAGGCCCGGCTACTGGGCTGTCCCAGGCTGGGGCCACTTTCGCTCCCTCTTAGCCCCAGGAAGTGCCGCTAATCCAGGTTAGCCCCCCTCCTCCCCACCTCCTGCTTTCATTGTCACTGACGGGGCAGCTGTGGGTTAGTGTCCCTGCCTGCCTGGGGGGAAGCAGAGGTCCCACGCAGAAGTGCCCACCCTAGGGTCTAGTTCCTATCACAGGGCCCCATGCCTCCCTCACACATCAGCGGCACCAGCCTGGAGCCTGGAGCCTGGAGCCTGGAGGGGGTGCTCGGGTGCCGTGTGCAGAGGAGCATACGTGTCCACGTGTGCATTCCTCATGCAACAGCCTTGACCTGTCCTGTCCACCCTAAGAAACTGGCCTGGGAAGTGAGATTTTCTCGTTTACCTCTTCCCCCAGCTGTTTCTCTTCCTGCTCCGAGAGCACGTGGCTCATTGGTTGAGGTGAATGGAATGTCGGGGCCATGAGTCACCAACGGGCTTTGTGACCCACCAAGGCCTTTCCTGTCTCTGGGCTTCAGTTTCCTCATCTGTAAAGTGACGGGAATTGTTTAGATGACCTTCTAGGGCCTTTCTAGTCCTGGAATTTTATAATACCCTGGCTTCCGGCTGAGTATGACCCAACTAGATTATGCCTGTATCCTTTGCTTCTCCCTATTTAAGGTGCTGGGAAGCTCTCTCCCCCAACCAGCAGGGGGCAGGAGTGCACTATCCGCTCTGGTTTCAGAGTGGCCAGTGGGGGACCTCACCCTGGAGGGGGTCTTCACGCCTTCCTGTGGTTGTTTTCAGCTAATAATAGCTGGACTTCTGTTTATAAATTACCGGTTATAAATTAGCCTGCTGCCATGGTGAAGGCTGGACAAGGTGCTTCTCTAGCCCTTCCTTACCTCAGGGCAAACCAGTAGCAGCTTCTCAGGCACCCACAGATCTGTCAGGGCACAGAACAGTGGTCACACTCAGCGTGCTGTTGAGTGAGCTCACGACCCACAACTTCCTGTGCCCCGTGCTTTCCTGATGTGCACAGCACAGCTGAGACAGCTCTAGCCGGGCACCTCCAGTACACGCCCCTTCTCCCCAAAACGGGAGTGAGGAGCAGGGGGTGGGTGGCCAGGGCTGGGCCGGTTGAGTAAGGCCATAGGCTCAGGTTTAAAGTTCATTTATTGATTCATCAGACACAATAAAACCACAACTGTTATCAAAAATTTCCCCGCCCGTCTTCTCCCTTTTTCCTTGTTCTTTCATTGAGCACATCTTTAAAAAAAAATAACAGGTGGGTACTGGCAAAGTCCCATACCCGGGGTGAGGGGGCTGGTGCAGGGTGGGATGGAGGTGGTGACCTTGACTTTGACAGCATGAAAGTGGGTCTTCAGAGTGGATCCCAATACTCAGCTTTAGAAAGTAATCTAGAACTTGGGGTGCTAGGTTGGGTGGAGGGAAAGCTGAATGGTGCTAGGGACCAGCCTGGGGTGGGCACCTGAAGGGGGAAGCTCTTCACTTGGGCATTCTGGGGATATTCAGTGTTAGCTAGGTCCATAGTCTGAGGGAGACCCAGTGCTCTGCTGAGAGCTGGGGTTCAGGAGAAATGGGGGCGAGCTTTTATGGGACTGGCCACTCTTAAAATGGGGTGGTCAGAACATCACACTCACCTATCCCTCTCCTAGCTGCATCCATCAGCATGAGGCCCCAAAGCAGCCAGCCCCCCCACCTTGGCACTGCTTCCTTTCTCCTCCACATGGTCACTTGGTACAGCTGGCCTTGGAGCCCCTCCAGCGATTGTCCAGAGAACCCAGCAAGCGGAGACAGTTTTCCTGGGGCACTGGAGTAGAGGCCACAGAGTTGTCCCCTGGCCAGTTAAGATCCCTAGGGCCTCTGGCCACGTGGATAAAGGTCTTGGGGGAAATGAGCACCACAGGGCTGGGTGGGTTTTGCATAGATCTTTGGGATTCATCAGTTTATTCCCCACAAATCAGGCTGGGAAGTGGAGGGGAACCTAAGACAAGGAATGGTCCTTGGACCAGGGGGGTTAACAATCCCCAATCCAGAAGAGTGAAGGGCAACTGTCCTTTAAAACTAGTCCAGCCCCTCCTAGGTGGGACAGAAACCCCTAAGCTGTAAAAAGCAGTCCCCTGTGGGATGCAGGGACCCCGGCACCTCAGGCAGGTGTGCTAATGGACAGCCACTCCTGGGAAGTCAGCCCTGGCCTCCCGGGGAGCTAATAGGGGGCAAAGACTATGGGTCCCGTGGCAGGACGGACAGCTCCAGCCGGGGTGCGAAACAGAGCTGGGCCCAAGATGGGAGCCGGGAAGAGGGTGGTGGCGGCTGTAGGGGCAGGCCGGAGGGCCAGGGGCCCGGGCAGGGCGCAGATTGCCGCAGCCGCAGTGGGAATCGGGCTGGGCAGGAAGCGGGCCGCCAGTGTCTTGGTGAGCTGCTTCTGCAAGGCCAGTTTAGACTACAAAGAAGAGAGAGGAATGGACACAGTATCTGACCCCAGAAAGATCCCACTCCCTCCCTGGCTCCATCCTTGGGGGTTTTGCTGCAGGAAAAAACGTGCCTTTTACAGTTCCAAACCTAAATCCTCTCCCCACGCCCAAACATCCATTCCAAAGGGCTTTCTTCACCACCTGTCTTCCTGGCCGAGGGAGGAGAGTCAGGATGGGCAATGGGAGGAGGCTCTGGGGGTTGGGAGTAGACTGGTCTCTAGGAGGTGCGTGCCCAGCCCACCTCTTACTCAGGCCCCTGAGATGACCACCCCAGCCCACCTGCCCGGAAATTCCTCTGGGTGGATCCCAAGACCAAACGCCCAGCCACTGCACTTTCTCTGCCCAGGCAGCCTGGGGCGGGGGGTGTGTGACTTCCTTCCTGCCCCACCCCCTCAGCTGGTCCTCCCTTCCGGGCCACCCCTCCCCTCCTGCCCGCCCCAGCTTTGTTGCCTGTAGACAGATACCTTGAGGATACTCACAGCCAGCGCTGCGTGCTTCTGCAGCTTGCTATGCTGGCTGGAGGGCTTGGGGGGCTTCCCGGCCAGGCGGTCTTTGTGCCTCCTGCTGCTCATGTGCTAATGGACAGACAGACAGACTAGGAACAAGATGAGGAAGCCCAAGGACCCCCCCAAAACCACTCCATCATCCTCGGCTAGCTCACCCTTCCGCTCCCAGTTCAGGCACTGATGCACATTTACCGAGTTTACCCTGGAGCAGCCCTGGGAGAGGGGAGGTATCTTGGCCTCTGCCCCCAGGACCCCACTGTCCAGTCACTCGATCTTCTGCCTTCAGCCTGCTCCAGGGGCTCTGCTCTACCCACCTTCTCCCCTCAGCCTCTTTCCTCTCCTGGCCCTGGTCCCTCCTCACCCCTGCTCCAACCCCAATCCCAGCCCACTTCTTTTTCCCACCTGCTTGAGTTGGGTCTCTGAATTGACCTGGAGCTGGCAGAGAGCACAGTGAAAAGTGGGGCTGGGCCCCTGCCTGCTCCCCCGACCCCCAGGCACTCTTTTGGCCTTGTGTCCAGCTCCTCCCCGGGGCACCAGGCGGCCCTGGCCCCTTCGGGGAGCTCCTCGCTGACCTTCCACCATCCACCGGTGCTTGGCTCCTGGAGGAAAGAAAGAAGTCGATCTGCAGCACCAAATGGGGGCTGCTGGGCCTCGGAGGTCGCTCCTAACCAGGTTAGTCTGGTGGTCCTGTTGAGCCTCCAGGTTGCTCCGCACAGCCATGCCCCTCTGGCCATGGGAGATGGCACTTTCCCATCTCCAGACTGTCCCCACCCCAGCTGCTCTCAATTTGTGCCAACCTCGCCCAGGAAGGCCTTCTTGCAGTGCCTCTGTCAGCTTCCGTCCTCATCTCAAGCCCTCCTGTCTGTAACTGACCTAAGGAGAGATGGAGGAGGATCCCCCGTCTTGTCTGGAGTGACCCTCAGTTCAGCAGCCTCAGACCCCTCAATTCTCCCTCCTCAGGCATTAGTGAGAGTACCTGAAATCCTGGCTGACCGCTGAGCACACCTCTGTCCCTGAGCCCTTAAACAAAGTGCCCAGAACTCAAGTTGGCCACATCAGGTGAGGGGCAGCCCCCCCATGCCCCTCCTCCCCGACTCCAGCCGGTGGGGCCACTGACCTGTGTTGTGAGCCTGAAGCTGGGAGGTGGAGTTCACGGTCACCTTACACGTGGGGCAGTAGAGACGCCCCTTCTGGTTCTGGCATTCCCCGCTCACACTGCTTCCCACGGCAGCTGCCAGCGGCTCCGGCGCCGGCACCTCTGACCCAGGTTCTGGGGAGCAGGGTGGGCAAGAGGAAGAAGAAGAGGCAGCATCCAGGAGGTCTGGGTGGGCGGGCTCCCTGGGCTCGGGGTCTGGAGTCAGTGATGGCTGGAGGGAGGGGCCTGGAGAAGGTGCTGCAGGTGCTGCTGGGGAGAGGGGAGGCGGTGCTGTGAGTGAAGCTGGAGGTGACTCAAGACTGTGATCAGGAGCACTGCCATACTGGGGGTGGCATGGCAGAGTGGAGGGTCCTGTGGAGGGATACCAGAGCGGAAACCAGAGCCCATTTGCCACCAAGTCACTGGGAAGATGTGGGACTCTTTGGCCTCAGTTTCCCCATCTGAAATCATAGAGTTGGACAGAGTGGCACTCAGCCCTGATGCTCTATAATTATTAGCTGACTGAATAAGTACAAATCACCAAAAATGTTCCAGAATGTTCCAAGAGCACTATTCATAATAGCATAAAACCAGAAACTATCCAAATATCCATGACAGGAAAAAAAGATAGATAGATACATAGATAGACAGAGAGACAGACAGTTGTGTGATCATGCAATGGAGTACCAAACAGCAATGCCAAAGAACAAGCTATAGCTACCTGCAACAACATGGAAGAATCTTACAGTGAGTGTTCAGGCACAAAAACCAAGTGAAGGGGCCTCCCCGGTAGCGCAGGGGTTAAGTCTCAGCTTATGAAGCTGTCTGCAGCCACCGCAGCAGGAATTCAGCCCCCAGCCAGGGAGCTTCCCACACGGTGCAACAGACCTCTCCTGCCTCACCCGCTGCTCCCCTCAACAATGTGTTTCAGTGGATCTGCCTGTTCTGCTCCCCACTCTGTCTCTGGGGAATCCTCTCACCCCCTGCACCACCGGCCTACACCCCAGCTCTTGTATGCATACTACATAAATCTTAAAAATAAATAAATAAATTTCTGTTGTTTAAGCCCCCCAGCCCATGGCCATTTGTCAGGTAATCCTAGGAAATTTGGGGTGCCTTGGTGTGACATGCTTCTTGACCCGGGCATGTTCAGCCTGGGAAAATGTATTGAGCCTGTACTTGCAGTATGCGCCTCTTTCTGTGTGTATGTATGTTTCCTTGCTCCCACAAAATAATCAGTCCCTTCTCAGAAACCAGGCCTGGAATGGGGACAGGAGAGACTTTGGGACTAACCTTTGCTCTGTGGCTCTCCGGGTGCTCCACCGGCCAGAGTCGGGGGTGTAGATGCCAGTGTTCCATCCTGCGCCGGCCTCTGAGGCCTCTGCTTGCTCTTGGCGGCTTCGACAGCCTTCAGCTTTCTGGCGTGTTTGTGGCCTTTATAATGTGCTTCGGCCTGGTTCTGGAGAGGGAAGGTCACAGGCCACCATTCACTCACTGAGTCCACATACCCCATCCGAGAGCTGGCACCAGGCAGGGCTTGGTCGCCTCACCGGGGCGACTCCTTGTCACTGCCGTCGCCGTGTGCTGGTGGCTCTGCGGTTTGGAGACCACCCCCTCACATGTACACGCATTCCCAGGTAAGCAGCCTTTGGCTTCACATTCTGACTCAGCCACTTCCTAGCTCTGCATCCCTGGGTAAGTGGAATCAGCTCTCTGAGCCCTAGTTTCGCACCTTTACTGGCTGTATTGACCTCGTAGGGTTGTGAGAACATGGATGACAAGGCCGAGTACACCCAGTGGGTGCTCAGTGAAAGGTGGTTATCAAAGCTGTAAATGTACAAATGCAAACAAAAGAGCTGTCCTCACACTTTGGAGTGTGTACCCCAAAACATTCACCCCTCTGTCCACTTTGTTAGCAAATAGTTATGGAGCCTTTGCCAGGCACTGGTCTGGGGCCTGGCATCACAACCCATAGTCCCTCCTGAAGCCCCTCAATCCACCTGCACCTGAGAGCCAGAGGGAATCCCCTAACCCAGCCTGGCAGGATCCGCCCTTCTTCAACCAAGGGTCCCTGGTCTGCTGAGAGCATATGCCCAACCCCCACAGATGCCTGAACAGAAGGTGAACCTTCCTGGGAGGCCAAAATGTGGCTCCTTTACTACTGAGGGACAGAATGTTCTAGAAAGAAAGTGCTTCTCAAGGTCAGCTAGGCCTAGGTCCAAATCCCAGCTCTGCTACTTATTAGCTGTGTGGCCTCAGGCAAGTACTTAACCTCTTTGAGGCTCAGTTCTCACCTGAATGGGGATGATAATAGCACCTCTAGCCATCTCAGATTTATCATGAGAACTAATTAATGATGGACCCGAACACATGCTGTACACTCAGAGTCTTTAAGAACTCAGCTCTGGGCCTCCCTGGCGGCGCAGCAGTTAAGCGCTACGCTGTGGAGCTGTCGGCAGCGAAGACGTAAGTTTGACGCCTGGCCGGGGAGATTCCCACATGGCATGGCAGACCTCTCCTGCCTCGCCTACTACTCCCCTCAGCAGTGTATTTCCGTAGATCTGCCTGTGCTGCTCCCCACTTTGTCTCTGGTGAACCCTCTCACTGCCCCACGCCTCTGGCCTGTACCCCAGCTTGTATGCATAAATAAATCTTAAAAAAAAAAAAAAAGAACTCAGCTCTGGGGGCCTCCCTGGTGGCGCAGGGGTTTAAGACACAGTGCTATCCAGCGATCTCCAGTCACTGCAGCATGAGCTTGATCCCTGGCCAGGGAGATTCCCACGTGGCACAGCAGACCTCTCCTGCCTCGCCCGCTGCTCCCCTCAGCAGTGTACTTCAGTTGATCCACCTGTTCTGCTTCCCACTCTATCTCTGGTGAATCCTCTCACTCCCCCCTACTTCTGGTCTACACCCTCGTTCTTGTCTGCATAAATAAATAATCTCAAAAAAAAAAAAAAAAGAACTCAGCTCTGGACCAGGAGCGGATGGGGTGGCCCTGCCACCCAGAGTGGGGAAGGACAGTTTTCTCTCTTGTAGAAGGATCCAGAAGACAGGAGAGAGGCATAGGGGAGGAATACGGAAGCCTGGGGGGAACTAGAGATGGAAGGGGCGGAGAAATCCAGAGAGAAGAAGATGGGGTAAAGGAACACAAGTGCCTCTTCTGCAACCAAGGAGAGAAAAGAAAGACCACCGCCCCTTTGACCCCAACCCCATTTCTCCAGGAAAGACCCTGGTAGCGCAGTGCCCAGCCTCTGACCAGGCGGCTTCCACTACTCTCTCACCGCTGAGTTGAACCTCAGATGACAGATGTTACAGGAAATGAAGAGCTTCTTCTTCAGAGGGGAGGGGACCCCAAACGTGTGGCTGATGACAGCTTTCTGGACTGGGTCCATCTGTGAAGGGGGCAGGAGGGCACAGTAACTCTGGGGTCAACTTGGGAAAGCAGGGGTAGGGGGCAGAGCAAAACACCCACAACTAAAGTCAGCCCCCTGGAAGAAGCTGCCCTCCTGTAGATGTCAGCCACAGAGTAAGAGCCTCTTTCCTGGCCAGCTTGACCTGTCAGCCTGGGGTGCTGCTGGGAGACAGGGCCGAGCGAGGGCAACTCCAGAGAACAGAGCCCCACCCAGGGATGGTCTGGGCAGCTCTTGCCCATCCAGTCTGCTTTTTGATTGTCTTCCTCATTTGCAAGAATCACAACTATTGGGATAGAACCGGAGGCAGAGAGGGGCAGGGTCAGGCAGGGAAGGGACAAGGAACCCCTCCTGTGGGAATTTCCTCTCCCATCACCCAGCCTTTGTGCTAAGTGGGGGGGAGAGGGGCTGGGGGACACCTGGCTGGTCCTGCCTGTTCCACCCCTATCACACCCTGCCAGGGAGAGGAAGGTGGTGCGGGGGAGCCATGGAGGCCTGAGTAGTAGGATCTCTCTTTGAAAAATTAATCGGTGTGGTTTTGATTTTCCTTATTTTCAACATTTTTTCCTCTAGCAGACCAAGTCTTTATGTCCCCTGTTCTCAGGGACCTGAGTTCCTGGACCCAAAGCAGAAGCTGCCTAGGCTTGCTTGTCAAGGGGAACTTGCCAAACCTTCCTGAGAAGAGAAAACAGAGGCCTTGAGAGAAAAGCAGAAAGAGGGTCTACCCGGGGACAGTGGGTGCAGGGGGACCTCCAGGAGTGGCCTGCAGTGCCCCAGTGATGGAACAGTGGTCTCGCCTTGACCTGCTTCAACAGTGAGCCCATCAGGAAGGGAGAGCGGGGCTGATGACCAGAGGGCTCTCCCCCTGTTTCGGGGTCCTCAGGTTTTTACAGCCCTGGAAAGTGACCGAGATGTAAGTTCCCACCATCTCGTCAGGCTAGGGGGAAGCTCGTCCATGAATACACTTGGGCTTTCAAAATTAAAAGAAGGGGGGACATTTCTTATAGCTTATACAGCGAAATAAAATTCATGCTCACGGCACTTGACTTACACAGACACACACACACAGAAATACACAGACCAATATGCAGACACAGAGCACACAAGCTTGCAGGCGGTTACAAACTGCAAAACACAAACTCATGTGCACACAAATGACATGTGACCACAGACAAATTCACAACCACCCAACCTGCCCAGACACACACATACTCAGTGATGTGACACACCAAACACATCCTGAGTCAGCACACACACACACACACACACACACACACACACACACACACAAATTAAGTATCTAGCACAAGGAGTGGTTTACAAACACAACACACATTCACATCCATGAGTAACACACAGACCTATAGAGGCACAAACTAAAACAGAAAGTTATACCCCACCTGCACCCAGACGAACACAGAGAAGCTACAGAAGCCCTCGAGTGACACTTGCAGCCTACATTGGGGGAGGGGTGACAACATCCTTGTTCCTTGGTCTAGGGGCAAGTCGGACCCAGGGCTTGCCATTTGGAGAGCCCCTAGTCATTTTGGGAAGTGTTGGAGGAGAATGAGCTCCTGGTTCGGTCCGGCTTCTGAGAACTGGCCTCTCTGAAACCACCTTCCCCACCCACACCCCAATTTGGCCAATGCCCCCACCCACCAGCCCCCCCTGCCCCATACCGTGCTGAAGTTGGGGAAGAGACTGAGCGGGGCGCCATTGAAGTGGAAGGCGAGCAAGTGCTTGAAGTCCAGCGGGGGCTGCAGAGGCCTGGTGGGCAGGGGCAGGGAGGCCAGCAGGGGGCTGGGGGTGCTGGAGGCCGGGCCTGCTGCAGGAGGAAGAAGGGCAGGGTCTGAACTGGGAAGCCACAGGCTCTCTCCTATCTCTGCAGCCAGAACCAGAGGCCGAGGGGCCTTAGGTGTGGAGCTAGGGCAGACATGTCTCTCTTCCTCTATAAAATGTAGCACTGGCCAAGCCCAGAGCAATTGTAGCCCATTTTGGTGCCTCTCTGCTCTGCAATTGGGGAAGCCAAAGCAGGGAGTTCACAGCGCAAGGCTCCCAGCCCAAAAGGCTGCCCTCCTGCCCCGCAGAGGCAGTGCATGGCCCAAATGAGGGTGGGGGGAAGGTCCAGCCACGGGAGGGAACAAGGCAAGAGAGCGGGTCTGGGCCCCTGACACCCCCCGCCCCCACCACTGAGACTGCACGATGCTGCGAGGTGAGAGGTGTGCTGGGTTTCCACTTTATTGCAAATTAGCCCCAAACCCAGGAGGCCTGGGAAAGGGTCAGGCCCCTCCCCTCTCACTAACCGCACCGCTCCAGATCACCTCACATTCACGGCGGTGGCCGCGATGACAGAAGGGACGGAAAACCCAGCGGAGTCTGAGGGACATTCCACCAGCTCTGGTGAGCCCCAGATCCTCCCGGGGGCCAGTACAGCACTGTGGTTTTAGTCTTTGGTCTTAAAAGTCTGAGGCATGGACAAGGGAGGGCTAGGAACTTGGGGAGCAACCAGACTTGGAGGAAGAAAAAATCAGAAACAAATCAAGTCCATTTGGGACTTTTTTGGACCCTGTCATTGCAAACCGAAAGAAATCCTTTTAGCTTTTTGAGTTAGCACTAAGAAAGGGTCGATTTATTTTACATCCATTGCCTTATACGCCTATATACACGGTCATACACAGAAAAGTCTCAGGCAGCCTACGGTGGGGCAGGGTGAGCACTGCTGTTTCCCTGGAACTGCTCAGCTGTGCACAGAGAGGGTGCTGAGCTGTGTGTCAAAAGCTCAGATGGGGTCTGCTCTCCACTCCTAACTTACCAGAAGAGGCGCTGCCAGGAGGGGGCAAAGTAACAGTCAAGGTTCCGTTCTCCTGTCCCTCAACCCCTCAATTCCCAAGACTTTGTCTTCTGCATGCCCCAACCAAGACCCCCAACTTTTCTAGGGCCATAACCAGTGGGAAATGGATAAGCTATTTCTCCCTAAACTCTGGAAAGATCAGGAGTGGTATTTAGGGTGCCCCAGCTCCTAGCTTCTCTGCCCACTCCCCCAGCCCCCTCCTAGACCACCAAAGGGGCTGGGTTAGTTGGCAGCCCTGACGGTGGGTGGGAAGCCACAGTTAGTAGGTCTGCTTGGGAACAGCAGTCAGGCCCGCCTTGGCCCTTAGTGCCCAGAGCCCCAGGCTGGCTGCACCAGAGGAGGAGGCGGCCCTCACATGAGTGTGAGTTGTGACCCCAGGAGGCCCTCCCCCCACCCACTCTCTAAGAACTCCACTGCCAGCGCAAAGTCAAACTCGTGCAGCGGGGGCCCATCCACTGCGATCTTCACCGCGGGGCCGCCCCGGCCTTCCCCGGCCCCACTCTGCCCCCACCACCGCAGCTCCCGGCTGCGGCCCACCTTGTCCAGGAGGCTGGCGCCCGTTGGCAGCGCCAAAGCAAGGTTGGCGAGGGCGGCGAAGTCAGGGAAGAGCTCGTGTAGCTCCGAATGCGTGCACGCCAGCTTGGTGCACAGGGCCCGCGGGCCGAGCCGCCCAAGGCTGCACACCACGCGCTTGAAGAGCGCAAAGTCGCGCAGCGCGCGCTGGCGTTCCACAGCTGGCGCAAAGGCGCTCAGCAGCGTGCGCAGCGCCCCCTCGCCGTGCGCGCCCAGCTCCTCGGGCGCCTGCGGGTAGCGACGGGAGTCAAAGATGGTTGCGAAGGCGGCTATGGCGTCCAGCGAAGGCTCGGGGTAGGAGTCCCGCAGCCCCCTTTGCATGGAGTCCAGGAAGGTGCCCCGCAGCCGCTCCAAAGCGCGGACCGCAGCCTCGGAGTAGCCCACCAGCTCCACGCCGCGGTAGGTGCAGTGCCCACTGCCCTCCTTGTCCTCGCCTGAGGATGCCAGCTCCTGCAGAAAGCCCTGCAGGCGGGTCCCACCAGAGCTGCGCTGTGCTTGAAGGGAGGCCGCAGCTGCCATTACCAGGGGCTGCAGCAAGGCCAAGTCTGGCTCGCCCAGCTGCAGCACGAGGGCGAGCTTCTGCACCGAGGGCAGAGCATCCAGCAGCAGGTAGGTGAAGGCCACGAAGGTGAACTGGCGTAGGGCAAGGGCCAGTGCCCTAGTCGTAGGTGAAGCTGGGGCAGAAGCTTCCAGTGTGGGCACCAGGCAAGGCCAAGCCTGGGCCACTGCCTCCACCACAGGCAGCAGGGAGGCCCAGGGGACTGGCCGTGGTCCTGCCAAGTCAATAGCTGCAAGATCCAGTGCCGCCCGGAGCTCAGGGACCATGTGGGAGCTGGGTCCACCATGAAGGCGGAATAGGGCATCCAGTACACTTTCGTATTCACCAAGGTAGGCAGGGGGTGCTGGGTCTGTCCGGCCAGGAAGGCAATGAAGTTCCATGAGCAGCGGGCAGGTGACCTGGAGCTGCAGGCCCAAACTCCCTAGGCGGTCGCAGGGGAGGCTGGAGTTGAGCCAGGCCAGCTTGGGTGCAGACACACCAAAAGCCTGCAAGATGTCCAGGAGTTGGCCAGCAGTGGCCTCGCCCTCTTGGAGCTCCACACTGCCCAGGAAGGTGGTGGCAGGTTGGCCATTGCACGGAGAAACTGAAGTGGCAAACAAGGCCAGACTGTGGGACTCAGGCCAGTCCCTGTTCTCATCCAGTACCAGCCCCACGTATGGGGACACCTTCAGGCGCTGGCAGGCCTCTGTGTGCAAGACACTGGCAATAGCCACCTGGGACAGCCAGGGAGAGAAAGGGAGGGAGGACAGAGTTAGGCTTGTGCTGAGAAGGGGAGGCAGGCACACTTAGGGACTAATCTTAGCTTTGCCACTTAAAGCTGCAGGATCTTGGGCAAGCCATTGAGCCCTGAGCCCCGTGTCCATAGCTCTAAAATCAGTTTCATACCTGCCCCCAATATCCTCAAAAGGATGTTATGAATTCTAAATGTAACTTTGTTGTTGGGTTTATAAATGTAAAATGCTTTATGAACCATAACAGTTCTATAGCATTGTCCGTGTGTGTGTGTGTGTGTGTGTTGCATGGCCCCAATCTGCCTTATTCCTGTGGGTTTCCCTCCACTATGCTGCTGAGGGATTAACTGACAGTCACATTCCCTCTCCCCCCCACCTTTGTCATCTCTCTGTAGGGTAAGCGCTAGCTCTCCCACCTCCACACTGGCCCCCAGGACTCACACAGCTAGTCCCTAGGACTGAGCTGTAATTCACCTGTCTCCAGGGGCCATGTGGGTGATTTGGAGCTTGAAGTGGGCCAGGGATAAAGGGAATGGGGAAGCCCATGTCCTCCTCTCCAAATCCACCACATCATGTCCCCAGAGTGTGGGGGCCTAGTTTTGCAGAAGTCACAAATCTGGATTTATTATATGTGACCTCTTATTTTGTTCACCTTGGAAAGGAATTAAAATTTTTTGAAAACAGGGGCCTCCCTGGTGGCACAAGGGGTTAAGTGTCAGCCTATGAAGCTATCCGCAGCCACTGCAGCACTGGTTCGATCCCTGGCCAGGGAGATTCCCACATGGCACAGCAGACCTCTCCTGTCTTGTCCGCAGTGTACTTCAGTCTGCCTGTTCTCTTCCCCCCCTCTGTCTCTGGTGAATCCTCTCACCCCTTACATCTCTGGCCTACACCCTAGCTCTTGTATGCATAAATAAATAAATCTTTAAAAAAATTGTTTTTGAGAAGAGTGAAGACCAGCAGAACACAACTGTGGGCTAATCAAGTGTACAGGCCCCTGAGGACAGGGCCTGGTCTGGCCTCTTCACTGTTGCTCCCCCGCCCCCAGGCACAAGCAGCTCTCAGTGAAGATGGATGGGTGAAGGTCTGAATGGAGCGCCTGGCCACTGCTGGGGTGTCTGACCCTCGAGGGGGAGGGGAGGCTGTGCTCGAACCACTGGATGTCTTCCCACCCCTGCTCTGCCCCGAGTCATACCTGGCTGCCACCCACCTGCATGTCCCTCACTCTCCTGGGGCTGTAGTAGTCACTGTGCTCCGTGCCCAGCAGCGCCTGGCACAGATTGAACCTCTGCAGCTCAAGCAGGGCGGAGCAGCGGTCATCAGGCACGTCCTCCTTGGCCATGCAGTACACGGTGGTCAGCACAGCCACTTTGGCAGGGTCCACCTCCACTTTGACGCCCCTGGGGGTGGGGGTGGCCGCCAGCCCCGGGTAGGCCGCTTCTCCCTCGGCTGGGCCCTCGAACGTGGGCTGGCCCCGGTTGACAGCGAGGGCCTGGCGGTGTGCCCCCGAGGTCACGTGGCGCAGCAGGGCGTGGCGCTGGAAGTTGTCGGTCCCCACGGTGAAGGCGTTCTCAGCTTTGCCGTGCTTGTTCCGAACCAGGGCCTGGCGGCACTCGAGGCAGAACATCAGCTTCCGCTCGTAGTCAAAGTCCAGCCAGGTAAACTCCTCCTTCCAGTGCTCGTTGAAGTAGCGCTTGCACTTCTTGTTGGAATTGGAGGCCTCGCCGGCTGGTTTCTTACCCGGGGGCACCATTCCTACTCCAGGGTCTGGGCACCCCCAACCCCCACCCAGAAGCCCTGGCCCCCCCTTCCCCCCACACAGAGGCACGTCCCTGGACCAGGGGGGTAGGTGGGGAGGCAGGAGGGGGCAGCCGCCAGGCTAATGGGGACTGTCCATCTAACTTAGCCAGGAAAGTCTATTCCTGCTTTGCCGGTGGGAGACTGGAGATGAAAGAGACAAGGGAGAGTGTTAGGGGTCTGCTGTGGCTTCATGCTGCCCACAGAGCCCTCCCCAGCTGAGGGCTGCACTGCACCAAATGGGGGAGGACTATTGGGAGCACGTAGGTCCTACAGAGGGCAGAGAATATTACCCAGCTGGGAGGCTGCGGCCCTCGGCCCCCCCAAGGGTCTCCCTCCATCCAGGACAAGATATGGATTAGTGCTGACTGCTGATGCAGAGCTGGACAGACTGGCACCGTTTGTGCCAACCCATTTTCTAGGTGGGAGGATTGAGTTCAGAGGCAGATGGTGCTGGGGGGGTTGGGGAGGGGGATGGCTCATGAATAATTCATGACTGAGCCAGGACTAAAACTCACACCTGCTGAGCCTCACCCAAAGGACAACCGGCCCTCCAGTTCAGAGTCATTTATTTCAGTAGGAGGAAGTCAGTGCAAAGCCAAGTTCCCGGAGCCCCAGGACCAAGGAATGGAATCTGTTTTCTCAGGAGCTCCTTTCCCTAAAGATGCAAGTAAGGCACGCAGACACACACACAGGCACACAGACACACACGCACACACCAGTGGTTCTGGGAAAGCCGCCCAGCAGTGGGGCTGGGCCCAGACTGAAGGCAGCTAGCTGGTTGCCTCTACCTCCCTCACTCTGCCACCCCCCCCACCCCAGGCACGAGGCTAGGACGAGCAGTTCAGGACCAGAAGGTCATGTCCAGCTGATGACCAAAACCTGCAACTCTCCCTCCTATCGATCTCTCAGAGCTCCTGCCTGCTGGTGACCGCGGCACTCACTGCTGGTCCAGCACGACCGGGTGGCCCTGTGCCAGGCACTCAGCAGTGGCTCCACCGGAGATCAAGCTGCTCCTGCAAGTGTGCTCTGAGGGTGGCAGCAGCCTCACTCGGAAGAGGAGGAAACTGAGGCTTGGAGACTCTAAATGACTCACCCAAGATTTCGCAGCTCAGAATTAGAGCCCAAGCCCCCAGCCCTGGGCTGCGCTGTTCCCCTGGGTTAGGCAGCCGTCTTACCTTGGCAGTCAGCCCCCTAAATTCATCCCTCACCCAGAGAACAAGCTGACACACAGCTCCAACTGCGTTCCTTTGCTTTGCCATGAGCCAGCAAGGCCCTCCCCAGCCTCTGGAAGCACCCAGCACCTCCCCAAAGGCTTGCCGTTCTCCACGTGTTCCTGCTACTGTGGCTCCTGCTTCATCCTCTGTGCCTGGAGCCCCCTGTCCTCTTCTTCCCTTGGTGACTCCCCATTTACCCCTAGAGAGCAGCTCGGGTACCCCCTGTCACCTGGCCCTCCCCAACCTGGGCGCACCTGTCCGCCAGTGTCCCAGGTCCTGGGCATGGCTCCTCCTTTTACAGTCTGGACGGAGGGGTTCTCTGGGCACCCCTGCACTGCACGGGGCGGCATGCAGATGCCTTCAGCAAAAGTTGACTGTTTAAATGAACGAAAGGATCGGTTTCGTCTCTCTGAAAGAACTTCCTGTCTGAGGCCGTGGGTTAGGGGATTCTCTGCTCTGAGAAGGCAGTGACAGTCTTGTCCCCCTGATGTTGTACCTGGCACTCTGCTTGGAACCTGGTATCCAGCAGGTAGGTAAGACAAGGGCAGTGGAGTAGAATTCCAGGGCAGCCCTTTCAAAGCCGGGTAAGGTGCTAGGTATTGCTAGATGTGGGCGGCCCCCCCTTGGTCATCCTCCCCTGGATTCTGTGTGCCCTTTGGTTTTGCTCAGCCTCCTCGCAATGTATTGCGAGCCTGCCTTGAAATGCATTTTTCCTTAGTCTTCCAGGATGCCGGTTCCCTGCTTGTCCTTCCCTATCAGCCACTCCTGGATCTATGATGTCACCTCTTCCTCCTCTTCCCAACCTCAAACCGCCCAAAGATTTAGAACCATCTCTGTTGGCGATGCTGAAAGGCACAGTGCCAGCCTGGGCTGCTCCTCTGGGTCCCACACCTCTCCACCCAGTCGCCTTCCTGGTTTGCCTAAACAGAACTCTCCATCTGTTCCTACAAAATACGCTCCTCTCCCAGTCATCCCATCCAGGTGCTCTGGCCAGAAGACTTCTCCCCGCCCCCTGCTCTCGTTCACACCCAGGACCTGGTTCATCCACAGGTTCCATGGATTCTACCACCACGTCTACCTCTAACATCCTTTCTCTCCATGCCACTGCCCCCATCCTCGTGCAGGCCACCTTTGTTTTGTTCTTGGACTAGGCAACTGCTTCCTGATAGCACTCTGGGTTTCCATTCTTACCCCTCCGTCAGCCATTCAGACACCCTGCAGCCAGAGGGGCTTTTTAAGGTATATTATTTAAAGCCCTCCACTGCCATGTGCTGCTCCGAGACCAGTGCCAGAATTCCCTTTGAGGTCTACTGAATGCCCAGGCATTGCTGACCTACTTGGCGCCATGTGCGCCTCCCTTCTTTTCCAGCTACACTGGCCTTTTCTTGGCTCCTCCAGGGTACCAGGTTCCTATCCCCAGGGCCTTTGCACATGCTGCACCATCTTCCAGAATATTCCCACCCTCCCTCCCAACACTTACCTATTGTAGTTCTCCCCCCCGCCCATAGCTTACCCATTCCCTCTTCAGAGGAGGCTTCTCTAGTTATCCCTTCCCAAGAAGTCCCTTTGTTTTCTGTCACTAACCCCTATTTGTTCCCTCATTGCACTCCCCATGGTACAAACTGGCATATTTCTGCACAGTGCCATTGTTCTGTCCTGCCTCTCCCCACCTCATGCACACTCCCTGAGGGCAGGAAAGGTAAGGCAACTAACTCGTCAGTCTGAATTCCAGAGAAGGAAACAGGCCTGGCAAAGGCAGCACACAGCCTGGGGAGTGGGTGTGCAGGGACGCCACACAGGCGCTCAGGCTGAGAGCAGCAGACTGGGCCCTGGCACACCTGGCGAAATCCCACAATTCTCTGGCCTTGTCCAGCCCACAATCCACAGGTTGGGAGGAGGTACAAGGCCAAGGTGACTCCCTCTGGGAGTTGGTCATATCCTTCCTGTATCCAGAAACTGCTGTCTTGCCCCATTCTGCCCAGGGATAAAGTGAAGGTGAGGCTTAGGATGTGTTTGATAAAATAGCAGGAGAGTAGGGAGGAGACTGGGAAGGTGCATTTCTGGAACTGCTCGGCCCTATGACAGCCACTAACCACATGTGGCTGCTTAATCAGAATTAAGTGAAAACACCTAAGTTCATTTCCTCAGTTGTACCAGCCACATTCAAGTTCTCAGCAGCCACACCTGGCTAGTGGCTGTTAATTAGGCAACCCAGACAGAGAATGTTGAATTCATCCTAGAAAGTTCTAGTGGGGGCCTCCCCGGTGGCGCAGCGGTTAAGCGCTGCGCTGTGGAGCTGTGGGCAGCGGCAACCCGAGTTCGATGCCCGGCCGGGGAGAATCCCACATGGCGCGGCAGACCTCTCCTGCCTCGCCCGCTGCTCCCCTCAGCAGTGTATTTCTCATCTGCCTGTTCTGCTCCCCACTCTGTCTCTGGTGAACCCTCTCGCCGCCCCACGCCTCTGGCCTATACCCCAGCTTGTATGTATAAATAAAATACATCTTAAAAAACAAAAAAGAAAGTTCTAGTGGACAAAACTAAGCTAAAAACCAAAAAAGGAAGCCAAATCCACAGACAACCTGGGGGACACAAGTTGGTTAGGCTGTAAGGAAAGGGGTTGTGTGACTGGGGGCGGGGGACACACCTGTCTACACCCAGAGCTCTCTATCTCTTGCACACCTGGGAGGCTGCACAAATGAGGGGGGCCCCTGGGTGATGGTGTGCTTCTGGGGTGAGCCTCACACATAGTATTTATTTGGCACCGGATGGTGGTCCCCTGCCTCCTCTGGGCCCCTTCCTTGGGGACCCCACTAAGAGAAGTCTACACATCCAGCAAGGAAGGGCGGGGCTCCCCTTCCCGCAGCAGCCGGGGGAGGTTAGAGCTACCGGGACCCGGCCCTTCCCGGGAAGGCGGAGGCCCGGGGAACTTCCTCTGGGGGGCGCGTGGTGAAGGAACCTTCCGATGGGTCTGCGCGGGGCGCGGGACCCCGCCCTCCAGCACCCGCCCACCGGCAACCCGTCTGCAGGGCCGCAGGCTCGGGTGGTCAGCCCCGGCCCCGAGGCTCCGAGAGGGGGCGCCCCGCCCGGCCCCGGCCCCCCCGCCTCGCCCGCACACACTCACGGAGTCACGGGAGCCACCATCTTGCGCGGTGGACGCTCTGGCCGCGGTCTCCTTGGGCTCCACTGAGCGACAGCAGCCACTAGCGGTAACCGGGGCGCCAGCAGCCCGGGGTCGTGGACAGCGCGGTGGCCCCCGCGGCTCCCCCCACCCGGCGGCGCGCCCTGGCTCAGCTCCACATCACCTTCTCCCTGCCCACCCGCGTGAGGGGGTGACTGAGGTGGTGCCGGTTGGCCCCAGGAACAGGAGAGACAGGAGTCTTTCATTCCTCACATTAGCCTTGTTCCCAGAGGGGCCCACAGGTGAGAGCCCCACAGGTGAGAGCCCAACAGGTGGGGCGCTCAGGAAGCTACAGCCTGGCAAGTGCTGAGAGCAGGCGCAGAACTGGGGCCACCAGGGGCAGGCTGAAGTCTGGCCCGGGAAATGGCACCAGGGAAGGGCATTCCAGCAGTGAGAAGGCCCAGCAGCGGAAGCAGTGCAGTTTCGCAAAGATCACAGGAGCAGAGGCCTGGGGGTGGCCAGAAGGCGCTGCAGCCAGAAGGCGCTGCAGCGGGGGCTTTGGCCTTCCTGCCTGGCGGGGACCCTCAGGAGGTGTTTGAGCTGGAATCTGAGTGTTTTACTCTAATAAGTCACTTATGTTGGGGATGCCAGAAGGGAACTTGGGAGGTTTGAAATGACTTCCTCCTAGAACCCTCAGAGTCACCCTCACCCATGACTGTGTGGAATCCCTGCAGGAGGAATGTCAGGAGCTGCACCCCAACCCTCCCAGGCCTGGGGCCCAGAGGCCTGCAGTGGACCTCTAGTTACAATGAACTCTGAGGCCTTGGGCGGGACACTTCAGCACTAAGCCTCAGTTTCTTCTGTGAACGGGACTTATAGTCAGGTGAAGAGGAAAGGGCAGGACAGGAACGGGTCTGAGGACTAAGGGAGGTGTTGGGGTGCTGGGGTACGTGGAGACCCAGTTCCCTTTCCAGCCAGCACAGTCGCCCAGAAATGCCTTCCAGCCTGCTCACAATTGGGTACACTTCTCTCCGACACACGTTGATTTGAGGTCTGGGTCCCTCCAATGATTGCTGGGAACACCCCCCGCCCCAGCACTCTTCCCACGGCACCCCTCTCTGCCACTGTGAGAGCATCCCCGGGCCGCTGGGATGAGCTTGGGTCCTGGCACATGTGCACACACGCGTGGCAGGCCCCTGGCATACTGAAATGAAGGGAGGTCCTGATAGGTCTAGAATTCTGCACTCCCCAAAGGGGCCGGGGCAGGGGGTCCCCTCTGATGGCATTTTGCAGAACAATCACCCTCAGTGTATCAGAAGAGTCCCTCCTCAGGCCTGGCCAGGGGTTCACCTCTGGGAAAACCCCATGGCTCATGGGGTGTCTGCCTCAAGATGGGGGGGATGTTGGTGTTCTGGTCAAACGTGAACAGATCCCCCCTGAGTGGCGGTGAAGAGACCACCCTTGGGGATCCAGCTGAGGCTGGGGCAGATGTCTCCTGCAATAACATCACTCTAACTGGGCTTCCGGGATCCGGGGAAACACATCCTCCTGTTTTGACATCCCTGGGAAAGACAGAAGAGCACTGGACTTGGGACCCCACAGATGCGAAGGCGCCTGCCACACGCCTCTCCCCCGCCTGCCGCCTGCCCCCGTGAGACCGTCTAGCACACTGATGTGCGCAGAGATGGAGGCGCTGCTCACACAGAGCGCGACAGCCGCCTTCCCGTGCCGGCCGAGAGGCGAGGTGGGCACAGAGGCCACGCACGAGCACACACATGGACACACACACGCAGCTGGCATGTGCCCAGAGAAACAGATGGGGAGGACACACAGACCTCCACAGACGTACCTACAGACAACTCAAAATAGCAGGCAGGCGGCGGCACACGCCTCCCCAGAGAGGCGTAGACACAAAGATCCATGTGTAGACACATTACACAGACAGGTGCAGGCACACACACCTGCCCTTGCAGAGTGAAATGCGTCTCATACACGCTCAGGTAGCCCAGTCTCTCTCACCCCCACCCCCCCAAATCAGAGGAGCAGATGGTAGGGTCCTCCCAGAGGTATAAGTGTGTGAGCATGCACACACACACACACACACCCTCTCAGATAGTAAAGCTGTTGTTCCAATCACAGATAAAGCCAAAAATGCAAAGAAAATGGGAGTCCAGGAGGGAGAGAGAGCCAAAGGCAGAGAATGGGGGGGTGAAGCAAGACCCCGCTTGTCCACTCCCCAGCAGATTAGGATTCCCACTCCCCACATTCTCCAGGGCTTGGCCAAGCCAACGCTTGAGACAAGTTGTCTGAGACTCCCGCCCTCCCTAGGCTAGAGGAAGACTCCCAAGCCTCACTGTCTCCAGGCCTTGCCCCCAAAATGCCCCTTACAGGCAGCCTGGTACGGAGAGGGGAACCAGGCCAACACAGAGGGAGAGAGGAGGGGGTGTAGGTGTTGCGCCCAGCCAGATTTCTGCCTGTCTCCCTCTGCTGTTGCTTTCTCTCTGCCGCCACCTTAACAAGTCCCCAGCCCCTCCCTACAGGGAAGCCCCCTTCGAGGCAGCTGAAGGTAAGATTTTACACAAGGAGCCATTGACCTAGGCGCCCTGGACCTGCCTGTCTGAAAGTGCAGCACCCCTCATTCCTGCAGGGTGGCCTCCAGCTCCCTAACCATCCCTAACAGCCCACCCCACGTTTGTTCCCAGCCAGAATAGGGGGGCTCCCCTGCCCAGCCAGGGCTCTGGGGAAAGGTACCAACAGTTTACTGACTACCAGAGTCTCTCCACAGATGATTTTGGTGGGCCAAAGGATAGAGGTGGGGAGAGGGGAGAGGCCCACCCTTGGTCAGAAGCTTCCCCCCACTTCTCTGAGCCCCCCTCCGCACTCCCACCTGAGTGTTCTCAGCACTCACCCAAGAGCATTCTACCTTTGGAGGCACCGCTGAGCTGCGCAGAGTGAGGAGCAAGTGAAACCCAACTAGAGCGACAGAGGGAAGGGGTGGGGGTGCAGGGACAGGAGGGAGGGCTGGGGGAGGGCCCTGCTCGTGCCTGGAAAGCTACTGGGCCCTGGCTCCCCTTCCCAGGAAGGAGCTGCCTGTACTGGTTTCCCCCATCCCACCCACCGCAGGGAAAAGGACAGGCTACTTCCTTCCCCATGGGAGAAGCGAGGGGTAAATGCGGAGGCTGGGGTGGGGGGATGTGGGGTACCTACTTCCCTACTTTTGAAAAGTCCCTGCCTAGTGCCTCTTACATGAAATGAGGGGCGTCCCCCCACTTCCTGCCCACAGAGGCCTGCAGGAAAAGAGAAGCCCCTTCTCTGCCTGCCAGAATGTTCTTGCTGCTGAACTTCGAAGCCCGGCCTCAGGGTTCCCTGTCCAGCCTTACCCTCTCCGCATATTCACCTCCTTTTGCTGAAGGGGAAACTGAGGCTCAGAGACGTTACCACTTCATTCCAGAGCATTGGCCCTGGCAGTAGGAGAGGAAGCCCAGGTGTCTTGCCCTGTTAGCTCAAAACCTGGCCTGCTGGGCCTGCTGCCTGGGCAGTGACTGTGGGGGCATCCTTCCGATCAACTAGAACTTATGACACCCCTCTCCTGCCAGAACTCTTCAGGGCTCCCCTCCCCCTGTCTTTTCTCTCCTCCATTTCCTACTTTCTCCCCCTCCTCTTCCTGAATGGGGCTGACTCTCTACCCACCTGCACTGGTGGCTGGCAGGGGGTGGAATGGGGGAGAAGAGCCAGCCAGCCCACAGCTGGATCCAGTCTCGAATTCCAAGCTTGGGTCCCAGCGCTAGCCCCCCACCCCCGCAGCATCCTGTCTCCACCAGACAATAACCTGTAATCTCTGGAGCAGCCAGTACCCAGGCCGAGCAGCAAAGAAGGTCCCGGGAGGGGCTGACGCAGTGACTCCTGAAAACAGGTTTGTTAGGAAGAGACTTGAGGGGGAAGGACTTGCTGGTGTGGGGAGAGGAAGGAAACTCAAGCCCCGCGCTAATTAACCCACCCAGACACAGACGGAATCTCTGTCTTTTGCAGGGGCAGGGATCTGAGCTAAGCCCCCTAATTCCCCACCCAGACAGCCTCACCTTTCCTGGTGGTCCCTGGGAGGGGCGTGCGATGGCCATTCAGGGCGAGTGAGGGGCACTGCCATCACCTGCAAGGCGCTGAGAGGCAAGAACTAGCCTCCTAATGGCCTGGGGGAGCAGATTCCTTGAAACACGGACCCAAAGGCCTCAGGGTGGGTTGGGGGCTCTGAGGAGGCAGCAGCTCAGGGAGAGACTGATGCTCTGGGGAGAAGGGCTAGAAGGCTTCCTGGGCCTCCTGATGGGACTGAAATTAATCCACCTGTGGGGGGGGTGTGAGAAGCCCATACCCAGCTCAAGGGCTTTGATCTCTGAAAGCAGCCAGCCGCTTCTGCAATCTCAGCCTTGGGGAGGAGATGCAGGGGCTCATTAGAACAGGAGCCAGGGGGTCTGAGGAGGGCATAGGGCAGAGGACAGCCTCGACCTGCCACTCTGGACCGCTTACCCCCACCACCACAGGCTGAAGCCTCCTCTGCCCTGAAATTCGTGAGAGCCTCACTCCATCTCTGCTTCCAGTCCCCCTTAAAGTCTGCGCTGCACTCCCCCACCCAAAGCCCCTCCGGCCATTTCAGTAAGCCAGAGCTTAAGTCATTTCCAAACCCCCCTTCTGTCCTCTGCGGTGTCATGTTGCAATGATGGAAGATGGGGTGGGCCCTGAATTGGACGACTGGGTCAGGTTGACTTCCTGAATCTGAATACAGCTGTGTGGCCTAAGGTCTGTGGCTGAAACTCTGAGCTCCAGGAGCCTGGTGTGTCAGGAGAGGACTGAAAACTTTCCCCGCCTGGGAAGATGGAGTGAGCGTGAGCGGGGAAGTGGGGTGAGGGGAGTGCCACGCTGCCCCCAGAGCTTTGCAGGGCTTTGCAATCCGAGGCTGAGGCTGCGGGCAGACACTCAGCTTGCCTGAGGGCAGGTCGCTGCTGCTTGCTTGGCTGTCCCTGTCGCCTGCCCAGTGTTGGCCTGACGCAGAGGCCAGGTGGGAGGGTGGAGCCAGCAAACATTTGTGCAGATGTCACCAACCTCCTGGAGGTGCTGGAGCTGGGTGCTGTGCTGATCAGGAGCCACTCAGTTGGGGGGAGGGGAGGGGAGTGCTCTACCCCAACGGGGAGGAGGGGTGAGGGGGGTGAGAGACGGCTGCACACACACATTCCTGAAGAATGAAAGGGCCTCCTGTGTAGTGGGGAGGAAGGAGGGGAGCAGGGCAGGGAAAGTTGGGGACATACCTGGAAGGGAAACAGGAAAGGTGAGGTACCTGGGTTTCCCGTCTTGGGCCCCTCCCAGGTGTGCCAGGCTCGCTCAGCGCTGGCACAGAGTGTGGCAGAGTAAGGAGGTCTCTGACTGGAGGCTTAGCAAGGAAGCTCGGAAAGGAAAGAGCCCCCCATCTCCCTCCAAGGCTCAGGGAGGTGGGCAGGAGAGGCTGTCACTGTGCACGCTGCCAGCTGCACAGACCCCTAATTAAAGTGACAGCTCCAGGAGGCCTCCCAGAGTGGAAGCCTTGAAGGGGCACCACTGCGCCCCCATCTCCAGTGCCCTTCAGGGAACAAGTGGGCCTCTGAGCTGCCATGGGACTCCGTGTCTAGGGACAAAGCTGTGTTTGGGGCTTTGCACTTTGCCCCAATCCTGAAAGTAGTAGCTTTATCTGGGGGAGCGCTGAGGGGGCTCAGTTCTGCTCTGTCCCCACTGTGGGCTGGGTGAGCAGGTCAGCATGGCTGGTGCCTCACCCCACCCCTTCCCCAGCTAGCCACCTCTTTCTGGGGGCTGCCTCTTCCATCCTCAGCTCTGAGAGAGCCAAGGAGACGGATGTCTGGGAGGGGCTGGGTGTTGGGGGTCATGGTGCAGAGTAGGCGCAGCAATAACCAAGCCAATAGAAAACAGTTCTCTGGCTGGATCCTCAGAATTCCAGGGTGCCCAGCAGTCTTAGGCCCCTTCACCCCTGGCCTAGGCACAAGTTGCTCCTCAATGCTCGCACAATACTGCTCGCTCCCTGGCAACTGACTGCGCCCCTCTGGGCTGAGTGTCCAGGGGGCCAGCACCAGGCACTGCTCAGTGTGGAATTCCTGAGACCTACATGGCCAGCCCGGGGCTGAGGGCTAAGTGCCAATGGACAGACTGATGGACAGATGACCGGAGGAAACATGACTTGCCTAAGGCCATTTAGCAACCTGGAGAGGAACACAAGCATTGTGTCTCCTGGGAACCCCCAAAGCTACCCAGGACTCAGGAGATGCGCATAGGGGAAGGGGAGAACCAGGTAAGGGGTCCCCATCCCTCTGGGGAGCCTGTCTCTGGGTACTCAGACACTGTGGCCTTTTCTCTGCACGCCCCACATGCTGTCTCCACATTGGCATGGTGGGTGCGGGAGGGAGAGGGAGGGCGTGTACACAGGGACCCTGCTGGGGAAGCAGGGCCCAAAGGGGCTGCGTAAGAGGGGGCTGGGCTGGATCAAGTCCTGGGGCCACACAGCTGGCCTTCCCCACTCAACCCTGCCCTCCAGCCCTGCTTCCCTCCAGGTGTCCCTTCCTGATAACTGAACTAACTGCTCAGCGCAGCACAGCGGGCACACACCCAGCACCTCCCTCCCCGGCCGCACCTCCCATGTCACCACACCTGGCCAGTTCTGTGCCCTCCACCACCCCCCTTTCAGGTACTGCCAACTCTCACCTTTCCCCCTGCCGCAGATACCAGAATGAGCTCCTGCTCGGAACCCTTTACAACACCTGCCACCCTCAGAACACAGTCCCAGTGCCCGGCCTGGCGGCAAGGCCCTCAGGTGGCTCTGCTCGCCTCCTGCCAGGCCTGTGCCCGGCGCTGCCCGCTGCTGCCGGAAAGCCACGGGCTTCCAGCCTCATCCCTCTTCCTCGGCTGTTCCCCTCCTGGGTCCCCTTGGCCGTGCCACGCTCCAATTTCAGTGTCACTTCTCTGAAGCTTCCCTGATGCCTGTTCATTTAGCCCACTGGGAGCTTCGAGAAGCTCACTTAGCCCACTGCTAAGAAGCCTGTTATCACCTTGGACAGACCGCCTGTGTGTGGTTATTTACGTGGCCTTGCTGGGAGAGGGGCAGGTGTGCTGCCTTTTAAAAATACGAAGCCCCACGTAAATACTGGATGTTCCCATCTATGTGTGGAATCTGAGTGCACAAAGCTCATAGAGACAGAGTGAAGTGGTGGCTGCCAGCGACTTGGGGTGGGGGGATGGACAGATGGCCACAGGGCCCAGACTTCCAGCAATGAGATCCAGCTATGGGGCTCTAGTGCATGACTGTAAATGACAAAACTGCACAGTCTACCTGAAAGCCAAGTGAGTAGACCTGAAGTGGCATCACCAACCCACACAGCCACCGCTATGTGAGGGGACGGGGGACGACTGCCTCATTAGGGCCATCACTTTGCAGCATATGTGTGTATCTAAACATCACATTCTGCACCTTCAACTTATATTTGGTCTATGTCAATAACATTCAATAAAGCTGGAAAAAATAAAACACAAGTCCCTCAAGCAGCAGCTTGCACATCGTAAGTCGTCTATACATATTTGATAAATGAAAACCTTTATACACACACACACACACACACACACGATCCAGAACATCCATATGGTTACACACTTAGCATCTCTCAGGTGGGAGTTGGGTCCAGCTGCCTTTGCTTATGCAGTGATCTCTGCCTGCAAAGTCCCTCCTCTCCCAACCCCTGTTGCAAAGCTCAGCACCCCCTTCCTTCAGGAGGCCCCTCCAGGTGTCCCCAGGTATGTACACCCTTTCTCCTTTGTCCCCCTGGGGGGGCTGACCTGCCAGACACCCACAACACACATCTGCTCTTGTCTCAGCCCAAAAGACAGACAGTCTTGGGCCAGGGTGGGGAGGGGTAAGGCTGGGGTTTGTCTCCAGGCCCCAGCGCTAGGGGGGAGCTGTGGGTGCTCCATGATTATTTACCAGAAGACCAGGCAGCCCTGAGTTAAGTGTGTAGTTCAAAGCTGCCTACCTGAGCAGCAAAGTAAACTTCCTATGGACACAAGAAACAGCCAGACATCCCAGCCCTTCCCGTGTCCCAACCTGGGCGTGAGCCATTTTCCCTGCCAGCCAGCAGCCCAGCTCTCTTCCCTCCAGCCCTAGGTGCCTGTCAGTTGAAATCACCCTCACAAACAACTCAGTCACCCATATCCCCCGAATCTGCCTTGGGGCCAGCTGTCCCTTCAGCACTGGCAGACACACCTCAACAAGCCGCCCCAGCCAGGGAGAGGCGGAAATCCTGGCCAGGAGTCCAGTGGTCAGTGGAAGGGGCCGGCCTTCAGAGACCAGAGCAAGAGCTCCTGACACCCCACAGGGAGCTCTTGCCTGAAACACTCCCCCAGCAGAAATGCTACTTAGGAGTCCTGGTCCCAAAAGACCCCACAGGGAAACCCCCAGGCCCAAACACCTCAAGAGGAGGACCCCAAACTAAGACCCCAGCTCCTGAGACACCCCACAGAGGGTTGTCCAGATGCAGAACAAAACTCCACAGCAGCCAGGGGGCTTCGGACCCCATGGCCCTGTGAGGCCACTGCAGACCCGAAGACACGGGCAGGACTCCGCTCAGAACCCCTCGGGAGCCCACACCAAGGTTGTGGGAGCAGCGCCCTGCCACACTGACCTGGCCCTGTGGGGGTCTTCCCCAGGCTGAGCTGCCGGAGCCGCCTCTGGTGGGCCCGCCCACCGCAGTGCACCTGGGCCTGGGCCGCCGAGTTCAGCTGGATGTTGCAGACGTCACAGATGGTGTACGATGGCCGTTTCCTCTCCCGCTTGGGCTTTGGCGGTTCTGAGGGCCGAGGGGGACACTCAGCAGCTCCAGTTATGGGGGGCTCCTTCTCAGCCAGGGGAGAGGGGCTCAGTGGCCGCTTCATACCTAAGCAGATAGAGGGAGACAGACCAGGGCTGAATGTGGTAAGCAAACGATGGAGCAGGAGGACCCCGAGGCCTGTGTCCTGCACCCCAGCAGGAGCTCTCCAGCTTCCACAGCAAAGGGAGCCTAATGGGGTCAATTTTAAAAAAGCAGCATGAAAACATAGGACAACCTGGAAGAGTGTCACAGTCTGCACACTGGGAAGCCAGACCCGAGCTCGGAGAGGGACACTTGGGGCTGGGAGCAGGTGGCACTGCGAGGGAGCAGCAGCCAGGTGAGTGGAGTCACTCTGGGGAGCCACAGCCCCGCTCTGAGCCAGCGGCAGGCAGGCGTGCGCAGTGCGACGGCAGAAGCCCAGCGCCCACAGGTGACATTCACACTGGGCGACAGTGTGTGAAGCCCTCCCCACCCCACCCTGCCTGGCTCCGGGGGTCGGGGTCCTACTGTCCTGGCCTCCTAGGCTGTGGGAACAGTTGTTTTCAGCAGAGACCTGGGCCTCGTTACCTGGATCTGCTGAACACACTCCCTTCACACACATGCGCACGTGCGCGCGCACACCCTGGGCCCATGCAGAGTACACACCTCACGCTTCCAGGCCTCTCATCTTCCACAAACGGTCTTTCCTTTCTAATTCACTTCCCTGGAACTTTCCCACTTGTCTCCTCTGCCTCCAGCCATCTCTGTTCCGGCCGACCCCCTCTCTTCGCACTGAACTGTGCGAGGTCCCTTTCTCCTCAAGCCTGGGCATGCTCCCTGCTCCGCTTCAGACTGGCGCCTTCCTGCAGTCAGGAGCTGGGGGAACCCCAAGGCTAGGGCCTGACTGAGGCAAGACTGCATCTGTTCTCCTGTTATGGGTTCAGTTGTGTTCCCCCAAATTCCTAGGTTGAAGTCCTAACACAACCTTGGATGTGATTGTATTCAGAGGGTCTTTAAAGAGGTGATTAAGTTGGCAGCTCTCCTGCCCACCTGTGCCCATCTTATGCAGGTGTTTCTCATCATCAACCTTCTCCTTTTGCAGAGCGCAGAGGCAGCTTCCTCCCAAAGCTGCCTGCCTGTGACTGTCAGGCATCTGTTTCAACCAACCTGTCCCTTCCAGGGGCAGCAATTTCTGCCTGCTTATGTCTGCAAGTGTCCTTTACTAGCCTTCCTTCTTTATACTAAACATGCCCTGTTGGAGCTATATATGTAAAGAGGTGACTTAGTTTAGATGAGGTCGTTAGGGTGGGCCCAATCCAGTATGGCAGGTGTTCTTATGCGAGGAAATTGGGACACATTACAGAGGAATAAGCATTTGAAGACACTGGAAGAAGACGAGCGCCTGCAAGGCGAGGAGAGGGGCTTCCAAAGAAGTTCCCTGTGCGACCCTCCTTCTCAGACATCTCCCTCAGGATCTGCAGCGTTCAGTCCATCCTTTCACATGGCAGATGCCCCTAAAGGGGATTTCCTGCGTCTTTCAGGCTCAGGCTCATTTTGCAAATTAAGTGAAGTCAAGTGATGCTTTAACATCCCCCTAAGCTACGCACCGCACCGTGTGCAGCCCACATCAAAGGAGGAAAATTCACTTCCCAGGAAGCCTGTCTGTAGCCCCCACTCCGCCCCTTGCTCTCAGCAAGCTGCTCATTTCCCTGGGCAAGGGCCTCACAGGATGGGTCTGTCCTGACATGCGTGGGGGCTGCGTGAAGGGAAAGGGGCACAGTGATTAGAGCGCCCCTCTGTGCTGCTTCACACCTGCGTTTGGATTTCGGCTCTTCCACTTACTGCTGCAGGACCCGAACCTCAGTACCCTCATGTGAATATCTGTAAAATGGGGGTGAAAAGTCACAAGCACATTGTGAGGATCACGTGAGCTAATCTATCTGAAACACATTTCAGTGTCCTGGGCGAGTCAGCTGTTACTGATCTGCATGTCTGTGCTTTGTGTGAGTGTCTGTCACCCTGTGTGTCTGTCGTGCATCCCGGTCTCTGCGTGGCTTGGATAGGCCATTGCAAGTTGAAGCGACTCGATGTTGCTCTGTATGCATGTCACAGTGTAGCTGTGTCCCAAGGTGGTGGCACTGTGCCCATGCCATGGAATGACACGGTCCCATGTGCATCTGAGACCCACGGCAGGGGTTGAATTGTGTCCCCTCCAAAATTTAAACGTTGAAATCCTAACCCCCAGCCCTCCAGAATAGGACCCTATTTAGAAGCAGGGTGGGTGCAGATGGTATGAGTTTAGATGAGGCCAGACTGCAGTGGGCCCTAATCCGATATGACTGCTGTTCTTATCATGGGGAAACTTGGACACAGTCATGCACACAGGGAGAAACCCTATGAAGATGAAGGCAGAGATTGGGGTGATACTTCTACAACCTAAGGAATGCCAAAGACTGCCAGCAAACCACCAGAAGCCCCGAGAGACGCAGGAGAGACTTCCTCAGGGCCCTCAGAAGGAGTCAGCTGATGACACCGTGATCGTGGATATTCAGCTTCCAGCACTTAGAGGCAATAAGTTTCTGTTGGTTAGGCCACCTGGTATATAGCACTTTGTCACTGCACCCCTAGAAAACCAGTATCCTGTGAATCTGACCCGTGCCCTCATGGGGCGCGGTGACCTATTAAAAAGCCTCATTCTCGGCCCCACCACGGGAGACTTGGGTGCTGTGCCAGAGATGGCCTCAAGGGGGCGCAACGAGCATCCAGCGGCAAAGTAAGAGGTGTAACTCCATCCCTTGGGGGCGGGGCAGACCCCACTCCTCCACCCTCCTGGAGCAGCTAGGCTCCCCCTCCCAGCCACCCTATGCTCCTGGGCGGCACGTCTGGGTCAGGGCACAGCTGCATCCACAGAGGGAAACCTGGAAGGTCACTCCTTTCACCTTGGGAGAAGACCCCCTGCAGTGCTGTACAGAGGCTCCCACCAACACGCTGCACCCACTCACCTCCGGCTGGAGGTCATCACAGCTACTTCCTGCCTTTACAAGTCGTCTCCCACCCTCCCAGCAGGAGGAAGGGGTAGGAAGAAAGTACCTGGTGCAAGTGTGGGAGTGGGGTGTCCACCTCGCTAAGGGGAAGAGACCAGGCCTTGAGCAAGGGGACAGGGATTTTGAAATCTCAGTGCAATTTATGACAGGCAGGCTGGGGACGTGGCCCAAGAGAGCAGACAAACATCTGCCACGGGGCTCATTAAACCTCCATGATATACGGCCTCTGGGCTCACAGGTCCGCTTGGATTCTGGGCCTAATCTGGGCTCACAGGTCCGCTTGGATTCTGGGCCTAATCTGGGCTCACAGGTCCGCTTGGATTCTGGGCCTAATCGTGTGTCCCCCCCACCCCCACCCCCCCGCTAGGCTCCTGGGCCTGCTACAGCCTTCCCTGCCTGACCCAACCTTCCCAGCTGTCCCCTCCGGACCAAAACTGCTCCAGCTAATCTAGGGCCAGAACTTTTGGAGGGGTGGGCAAATTTTAGGGAACACACAGGTCTGACCCCTGCTGTGAGAATAGCCATCAGCAAGTCAGTACCCCTTTGCTGGCCCCTATTCTGAACCAGCATGACTCACCCTAGCTGGACCTGTATCGGACATGCCCTCTTTAACAGAAAAAGAAATTGACCTGGAGCAGGAGCGCAGACTTGCTTGAAAGTGCGTGGAAAGATAGTGCAAGAGCTGTTGCAAGAAGCTTCCCTACCTCCCTCTCTGCCTGGGTCACCTCTTTATAATTGCAGCCCCATTTATCGAGAGCTTACAGTGTGTCAGGTGCTTTACACCCATGTGGTGGGTACTATTATTAACCTATTATCCCACTTCATGGATTAGAGAACAGCCTTGGAGGGTTCCATGGCCCGACCTGAACCTGCACTTGTCTGTCTCTGGAGCCCAAGTCTTTAACCACTGCCCTAGCCCCCACCCCAGACTCTGAAGTCTGCCAAGCCCGACCCGAACTGCTGGGGGACGGGAGTTAGAGATTTAGCGAAAGGTTCCTAGGGAGACTCGGGGCTCCCTAACCCAGGTCAGGCCCAGGTGCCAGGCAGGAGGTACCATGCCCTGGGAAACAAGAGGCAGAGATGCTTGGAGAAAGGGGTGTGAGGAAAGGGGGAGAACCAAACTGAACTGGGATTAACACAGGGTGAGAGCAGAGAAAACGAGCATACATGTGCCAGGTGTCTGTCCATCTGTCCGGGATCTACACACGAATGGGGTGAATCTTCCCTGAGGCTGTGGCAGCAGGATGGGGGTCAGGCCAGGGGAGGGAACCACCCGCTGAAGGCAGGGATGCTGATGGAGGGCTGGGCTGCTGTCTGTGTGTCTGTCCACATGAAAGTGGAGCAGGCAGGGCTGGGCCCCATCTTGCTGAGAGATGCTTGGACTCCAGGGCTCTGGGTTTCAGTGGGGTCCTCGGGCACTGCAGGGAGGCGAATCCTCTGCCTACCCAAGAGGGTTGGATGGGAAGGGACCTTGGAGGCCAAAGAATGCAGGCTTTAGTTGTTTCAGCTGCAGCCTGGGGGTGGCAGTCCTAGGAAAGACTGCTTTTGCCAAAGGGTTTATGGGGAAGGAAGGTTCTAGATCTGCCTCAGCCTTTGTCAGGACAAGAAGGGCTCCCTCACCAAACCCTCAAAAAGCCCGATTACCTTCTGGTATTTCCCCCACATCTGCCAACACCTACCCTCCCGCCTCCCACAGCCAGTTCCCAGGCCTGCCACTGAGAAGGGAGCCCTGCTGACTTGCCAGCCTGGGGCCAGTCCCTCAGCTTCAGCGTCCCATCTTTAAAAAGAGGGGGTAGGGTTGGGCTAATCTTCTGGGTCCTTTGAAGGCAGCTTTGTGGTGGCGACACAGAGCAGCTGCCTCTAAGGTGGGGGGTGTGGGGTGTGGAGGCTAAGTAACATTTGTCTCAGCACCCAAGGAAGGCCGGGTGGGTGTGAAGAAAGAACTGCCCGGTGCCTCTGGGCTCTGCAGAAGCACGGCCTCCATTAGCCCTCATGATGGCCCTGTGAGCCTTATATGAGGAAACTGAGGCTCAGAGTTGAAAAAAGAGGCAGGTGTGAGGCCAGTTCTCGCTCATCCTATGATGGGGCAGGGGACAGACCCTGGCAGCCCTCATCCCAATCACTCATATGGCTACAAGTAGGAGACGGGGCACCACCTCCCCACGGACCCAGGTGCAGAAAGAAGAATCTGGAAGAAGAGAGGCCCCGTCTGTTCTTTCCTAGTAGATCGTGAGCCCTCCTGGGCCTGGCTGCCCCTCGAAGGCCCCAGGGAGCCACCACGGAGCTTTTGGCCCCTCTTCCCCGCCACCTCCCTTTTCCCAAGGCTGACACCTCCACAGCTTAGAAAAGGGGAGCAGTCTGCTTCAGGCCGCCACAGAGTGGCACCTCTCCCTGCCAAGCATGGACGCAGAGAACTGGAGTCACCAGGGTCACGCCCAAGACTCCCCAGAGTACAGAGACGCCACCAAGAGGAGGGGGCCGGCTTGAGTAGAGTCCACCGTGCCAACCCCAAGCCCACACTTCCCTGCTCTGCCAGGGTAGGAGGCCTTGGGCGATGGCTGGGCCAGGTGTCAGGGGCAAACCAAGGCAGCCACATGCGTCTCCCCTTCTAGTGGTAGCAGAGGAAGCCTGTCACCTTCCCTGGGGACTCAGGGTGCTGGGGTTTCAGGAGTGAGCTGAACTGAGAGGTGCTGTAGGTCAACACTCCAGCTTCAAGGAAGGGAGACAGGGCCCAGGAGGCAGGGGACAGTGATGGTCCAGAGATGAACTCCCCCACCCCATCTCTCCCCCAGCTTGCTCCGTCCTCACCCACTATGGGCTGCGTGTCCCAAAGGGCCTCCTTTCCTCCTGACACCCCCAAAGACTGGGGCTGCCTCTCCTGGCCTGTGTGGTACTCTCCAAAGACACCCAGGTCATCCTGGGGAAGGAAGTCCTTCTTACTATCTGACCTGCATCTCTCCTTGCAGGGTCCGCAGTGGCCAGGCAGAGCAGCTGCCTCTGAGGTTGTGGGCAGGGGCAGGAAGGCCAGTGAGCTGCCAGGAGAAACCCTCATGCCCGGCGCCCCCTCTTATTCACACCAGGACTGGGTCCTGATAGGTTCAACCTCCTTCATCCTGCTCTGCCAGCAACTCCCCAGAGCACTGAGGAGCAGCGGTTTCCTGCCACCCCCACTCCCTGCTCGGATGGTCCCACCCAGGCAGGCTGGGAGAGTCAGCCCTGGCAGCCACAGGGAGGAGGGTCAGCAGGTCTGGAGACAGTGAGCTGGGGGATGGATGGGAAGGGGGGAGGCAGAATTGCCTGCCTGTAGGCAGGAACCCAACCTACGCCCTCCCCTCCTGCTAGCTGAAGATGAGGCTTGGGCTTGAAGAGGGAGGGGCCGGCCAGGGAGCCGCCAATGACTGAGTCACAGAGGTGCAGGCGAGGGGGTGGCAAGTGTGCTCTTTGCACAATCCCCCAAGACTGTAGGAGATCTCCCCTCCCCCAACCCTTGCGTTCGATTCAATCCCTGGGGCTCATAAGAGTGTATTGATTTTCAGACCCTCTAAACTCCATAGGAAAGAAGGTGGGTCACTCGGTTGAGCCCCCCGGCTCCAGAGAGTGGACCTCTCTTTAGGGAAGGAAGTCTCGCCCTCTCCACCGGTGGTCCCCAGCCTCCCTTTCCCTACCCCGGCTGGAAGTCCTTCTTGTCATCACCCTCAGTTTCCGGTTAAGTTGGGGTGCTGGACTCTCCCACACAATGCGGGGCAGGGACTACGCAGTGCCCCCCGCCCTACAGGGCCACCCCCATCCCCGCCCCGCGCGCAGGTCTCCCGGGCGGGGCGCGTGGGGCGCAGGAGCGCGGTCCCGGGGCGAGCGCTCACGCCTACCTGACTGACGCTTGTGGCCCGAGCGGGGCGGCATCCAGCCACGGCGGCGGACCGCGGCGATCTAGGTTCGCGGCTCCCGGAGGTGCGGGCCGCTGAGTCCCGGGCCGAGTGTCCAGGGCAGCGCGTCTCCCGAGCCCGCCCCTGGGCGGCCCGCGCGGAGCAGGTGCCAGGAGCCGCGCTGCCCGGAGCTGAGCGCAGGCGAGTGCCGGCTGGCAGAGGGGCTGCGTGGTCGGGCTCCCGGAGAAGGGAGGTGAGGGGGCGACCAGAGGCTCTCGGCGCGCAAGGGCTGTGCCCACTGGTGAGTATCCTCCCTACCCCTGGCCTGCCAGGCCTAAGCACCCCTGGGCTCCAGAGGGGTCCCAGAACTTGGGAAGAAGACCCCCAAATGGCATCTCCAGCAGAGCTGCCATGATCTGCTCCACTCCCTGCAAACTGACCCCTCTTTGCCGGGGAAGGTCCGGGAGAAGGAGGAAACCCACATTCACAGTGTACCTAACAGGAGCCAGGAGGGATCGCATTCAGTCCTCATAACCACTCTCCGGGGAATGGTTTGATCCCCAGTTTACATATTAGGAAACAAAAGATTGGGGACATTAGTGAACTGGCCCAAAGACACACAGGAAGTGAGCACCAGATGGAAGAATCCAGATTGCGCCTAGGGACCTTTAGGAGGTCAGGGGAGACAGGCAGAGACTCCATGGGGAGACCTCATAGTGTGTGGAGCAGGGGGTCATTTATGGTCCCTCCCAGGGGATTGGGCTCAGAGTTTGAATCACACTGGGCACATGAAGCCAAAGCTGGCTGGGCAGCCGGCAGGAGCTGGTAGTGGGACCTTCTAAGAATGCTCTGCCATCCTTCCAATATTGGGGTGCAGTATCGGGTAAGACAGCAAGTGTTGAGACAAAGGGAGAGAATGGCTCACGGAGCCAAAGAAGGGGTGTCGTTGCTGCTCAACCCTCTCACGCTCCTGTGAACCAGGATCCCGGGAGGGTGGGGCCGCCCTGGAGAGCCCTGGCTCACTGTATGGGGCGCAGGCTGCCACCAGTCTCAGCACCTCTGGTCTCCAGGCCTTTGCTCCTGCTGTTCCCCAGCCTGGGAGACCACCCCCCCCCCCCACTGAACTTCACAGAGTTGTTTCCTTGTCCCTCTTCCCTCAGCGCAAATATCACGCCCATCCCTATTGCCCCAGCTCTGTTATTCTTTGTCCCAGTCATTCCCCTCTTATCACACACATCTCCCACATTGTAATTCTTTTGCTTGAATACTTATCTGTCTCCCCAAGGGTGGGGCCTCCCTCCCTCCCTCCCTCCCTCCCTCCCTTCCTTCCAGCACAAGTTTGATGCATACCTAATAGATGCTAAGTAAATAACTGCTGAATTGAACACATTTCCACTCTAGCATTAAATCTGCAGAACTGTCCACTTTAAATGGCTGAACTGTGTGGTATGTGAATTACCTCTCAACAAGGCGGTTGCTAAAAAATAGAAAACCAGCGGGGTGGGGGCGGGGCGTGCCGGCGTGGGCCATGCCCTCCTGCACACACCACCCTCTACCTTCATCCAGTCACACCTCTCTCCAGTCCACCCGCATCTGTGTCTGCCCCGGAGAACTGCAGTTGCTTAGACTTGGAAGGGATCTTTGAGGTCATCCTGTCCCTTTAGTAATTTGTCCCTGACATGTCACCCTCTGGTCACTGCTTGCAAATGCCAACGGCGGGAGCTCCTGCATCGGTCCATCCCATTGCCGGGAAGCTTGTGGACTTGGAGGACTGAGAGCTGCACACAAGCACACATATGCGCAGGGTCCTAGGTCTGCTCCCTAGTAATGTGGGAAAAGTGTATCACGCCTTCCAAAGTCAGCTACATGTGGATGGCAGCTTCTTCCTAAGAGGCCGTTTCTTCCTGCTAAAGAGTCTCGATTATTCTTTCCCTGATCAGTCTATCTCCTCCAGGAAGCCCCTCCCAGATGCTCTCAAGGCACCTTATATGGGTCCCTAACGTTGCACTTATGGCACTATATTCAACTCTCTCCCCAAACCCTGCCCGGCCACCCCACGGCAGCGAGTGGGGCAGTTCTGGGCCTTTATTCACATATGCCCAGTACCTTGCATGGTGACCAACTGACCCGAACTAAGCAAAGTCAGACACATGTAGTTCCAGGTGTTTGATTATCCCAGTCACATCCCCCTAGACTTATTTAGGCTTTCAATGTCCTCCTTAGAACAAAACAAGGGGGGGTGGGAATCACCTCCCTCATCCTCGACCCCGTCCTCTATTAATGTTGCCTACACACTCTTTATCTTTTCTGCGCTCCAGTGAGCTCTGTGACCCCCTGCCCTCCAGGTCTGTTTTCACAAGACATGCTGGCAAGTTCAGTCACTCATGTAGACAACAAGAGAGGGAGCCGGACCAGGAGCACCCGACCTTCTGTTTAGGCTGGCTGGCTCTCCTGTTCTGCCCAGCCTGTTGAAATCATTCAGCAGACCACAGGTGTCAGCTTAGTGCCACCACCAAGACGTGGCTTCCCCTAGATACCTAGGAATAACATGTCCCTAAACTCCCACCCTGCACCAGACAAAACACTGCTGTTAGTTGTGGGCAGCCTATTCCAGCCCCTCCCACATATTTATCGAGATTTCATCCTCCCAATAACCCTAAAAGGTCAATATTCTTCTCCTCACTTTGAAGATAAGGAAAAGAGACTCCAAGAGGTTAGTTTACTTGCTGTGCTTCCTCTATTTCATGGCGCTGCTAAAGGCTTTATCCCAATATGTCCAGGGACTTTTTTTTTCCCTGATTAAAGTAGGTGAGGAGGCAGAAAACACAGAAAACCTCTGTGATGAGTGTTGAGGGCCAGTGGTGCTGACACGCCCTTGCCCACCTGCCGCTTGTCCAATGAGGGATTCAGGCCCTAAGTTACTGCCCCCCCGCCCCCACTCTGGAAAATGACCCTTAGTCTAAATAAAGCCACAAGTCTCTAGTTGGGCCAGTCAGTTCTCACTCACTCCTAGTCTCACCCCATTATCTCTTCTTCTTGTGTTTTGTTCCTGACGAACCCTCAGCCCCAGAACAGTGCCTGGAACACTGAAGGAGACCAATGAGTGAGAAAAGGATCAAGTTCTTTGCTCTGGCTGTGTGGGTTTAGGAAAGTTCCTATCCTTCTCTGAGCTTCAGTTTCCTTCTCTGTAAAACATATTGTTTTAAAAATTAAAACAATATGACAGAAGGTGATGTGCGGTCAGCCCCAGAGAACACCTGGCATCTGTGTGCCCAGTGAGAAACATGGAGGCCCTGTGAGGTGTCCAGTTCCCGCTGCAGAGACAGGAGCACCGACACTCAGGGAGGGGACGGGGTTCACACTACCCACATTACCAACGTGGCGGTAGAACAGGTGCCCGGTGTGCCTGTCTTAAGGTTGTGCCTTTCTCACTGCCCCTTGGGGCCTCCCCAAGTGCTCAACAAGTATAATTTCTACCACAAATATAGGAAAAGATTATACTTATTCACACCGATAATACCATGGGCTCAGCTGAAGCCAGGCCCGTAGCAAAGGGGCTCAGGCAGGCGCCATCACCCCCTGCCCAGCCGGCAACTTGTGTTCTGGTCATAGCCCAGACTGGGGTTAGGGTGTGTGCTGTGAAACTCTAGATCCCTGAGTACCAAAAAGGTGGGGGAAGCCCCAACCTTGGGTTGGCTCCCCATCCATCATGGGTCCTCTTGTTCCCACTAAAAGGGCAGAATCGCAAACTCCTTGGACAGTCCCTCCCCCACCAGGGCCAGCCTTTTGCCTCCTAAAATAGCCCACAGCCACCATGTGCCCAGGGCGGCTCCCCACTGCTTGCAAATCCCCCTGAAATTAAATACCCATCCTGCCTCAAGCAGAATGGCACCACCTCCTGCCACCACTGTTGGGCTCCAAGGCTGGCCAGGCTGCCCCAATGGAAACGGGCACAGTTGCCCTTCACGGTGACCGAGACATAAATCCCCAAATAATGAGGCAGGAGCTGGGAACACAGAACCAGACACGCCTAATTAGTTTGCCTCTGGACAGAGATGATGTGGAGACAACAGCAATGGGCCTCAGTTTCCTGGCCAGTAAAATGGGGTGGGGGACAGGATGCTCCTGGGCCCCTGGTTGTGCTGATTGTCTAAGCCTTCGGACCTGCCTCACCACAGCCCTTTCTGGGAGCACTCAGTCCTCAGATGTAAAAGGGGAGGACTGGGGCCCTTTGATCTAAGGCTTGAAGTAGGGAGTCCCATGGTCAAGCCATGATCTAGAAACACCTTCTTTCCATCCCCACCCAAAAAAACCAAGAGCTGAAAAACACAAGGCTCAGTCCTTCACAGCAGGTTTGAGGATGGGGGCAGGGAGGCCATCTCTCAGCATATGAGGCTGGTAATAGGTTCCTGGACGGGCCGAAGGCCTCAGTTTGCAGTAATCAGGATGAGATTATCACATTCAACTTTAAAAGTCTTTGCTCAGAAAGCAGCAGTAGCAGCTGACACCCTGACCCCACCAGCCTGTCCTGGGCCCCGGCCAGCCGACACCGGCCGCACGGAGGCGCCACTTCCTGCCGAGGCAGGGGGACAGACAGAACGCCCTCTGGCCCTGGATTGTCTCGGCTGCGGTGAGATGCCTGGTGGAGGGGCAGGGGGCGAGGTTATCCCTGGAGGTGCCTCAGAGGGGCCCATGAGCACCAGAGCAACCCCGTCACCTTGCAGCTCTGCACTTACTAACAGGCCCCCTTTTTCCACACCTCAGTTTCCTGACCTGTAAAATGGGGATGACAATAACAATCACTAGTAATAACGCTCCTGACCTAAGGCTGATGGTTGCAGAAGATTGAGTAAGATAACAGAAAATCCCCTGCAAGCTGTTGCGAGTCACGGTGATGTAGGTGACAGTTACAGCAGGAGTGACAGTGATAAGACTGGAGAAAGAATTTCCTCGCAGTACTGTATGGAAACCAACGGGGCAAAAAGAGGCGAGACACCCAGGGCTGGTGCTCTCCCCCCACAACACCAATGGCTCGAGTGGAATCCCAGAAACCTCATCAACAGCCACTGTCACAACCAAGATGCCATCCCCATGGCCAGACCAAACTCCCCACCCCTGCTTCTGCCCATCATCCTGCCTCCCAAGGCTGCCAGGCTGGCCCCAACCTTTCCAACCCAGAGCTGTAGCCAACCTGTGTTTGTTGCCAGCACAACGGAAATTATTTCAACCTTCTCACCCAGCTTGGCAGAGCTGCCTGGGTTGTGGAGGAGAGGCCAGAGCTGGAGGAGAAGAGGCAGGGAACCGGGGTATCCACAGCAGGGGTGGCCCCCTCCCCAGAAATACTAGCTGCAATAACAGCAGTCCAGGAGGCAGTAAGCTTATTGGGGGGACTTCCCGATAGAAGGGGAAGGAGTGGCTGAAGGCCCAGGGGTCCCCAGTGGCACCTTGGCTACTGCCCCTCTTATTTAAAGAGCTGCATTCAGCCAAGGCCGGGAGAGGTCTTGACAGGCAGCCAGGATCAACCTTGCAGAAATTAAGATCTTTGAGTCTCCCTGACCCACCCTTCATTTCCTGATGCTTTTATGTAGTTTGTCCAGCAGAGCCCTCCCATCCCTGCCCATCCCACAGACTTTGGGGTCCTTTCCCCTTCTTTAGTATGAGAAACTAACCCCAACTCTTCCTGACCCCAGAAGGATGGAGGTGGCGGGTGGCAGGGGTGGGGGCTGAGGATGACCCTGAGAATCTGGGGGTCGCCTGGGGCAGCACCTCAGAGCCCACTGGCAGGGGGAGGTGGTGGAGTGGCCACAGCCCACTTTGCTGGCTGGGGAGCAGCTGCTGGCCACATCAAGGAGTCCCCTCAGGTCCATCCAGAGCACGGAAGCACGAGACCATCGCGGGCCATGAAGGAGGCCTTTCAAAAGCAGACCGGAGGCTCCAAGAAACGCCCTGTGGACAGCCTGTGTCAACACGTCCCAGGCCCCAGCCCTCTGTCCAGCCACAGGCTGCGCCCCACAGCAGGGCCATACAAAAGGTGGTGGCTGGGACGTGGCAGAGGACCCAGGACAGGCTGGGCTCTGGCGCACTCAGACCTTGGCCACCTTTCTGGTCTGTAAAATGGGCCCAGTAGTATCTAGGGTGGGGGGAGCTGCTGGAAGGATTAACAGATGACATAGGTCATCTTCCTTTGTGCCTGGCACACAGTAGGGGCTCAATAAACATCTGTTAAACACCCACTACATGCCAGGCTCTCCATTCCACACCCAGGGGCCCAGGAGTGAATAAAAGTCCCGAGGAGCCCTCACGGAGCTTGCGATCTAGGGCACCCACGGTCAGTGGGCACAGAACACACGGGGAAGGCCCTCGGAGGCACCGACATGCAGCACAGAGCCGGCCGGCATGAGGGACAGACCAGTCTGAGGGTCCGAAGCGCGGCTGCTCACTGGAATCAGCCGGCCCCTGCCCAGGGATGCCCAATGCTTGGGCTGGGGAGCCGTCTGGGCCGCCCAGGTGACTCTGACGCGCAGCCACGGGTGAGAACCAGGGCTCCCTGGGATTCCCAAGTGCCTGGACGGGTCACACCGCCAGGATGTTAATCAGGCATCGGGCGCTGGGCCCCAAACTCGTGGGCTAAGATTCAGGGGTCTCACTTACCACTCCGCAGAGGGGCCCAGCCACGCCCACCCAACAAGCCCCACCCCGTCGCCCTCAGCCTGGGAAGCCCCGCCTCCTTTCTCTACCAGTCAAGTACTAGGCTTGTGGAGTTCGGAATACCCACGCCACGGTCGGTCAGTCGTTCGGCGTCCACGCCCCGGTGCCATTCTGTTCCATGTCCATGCCTCGGGTCTGACTGGACCCTGGACGCCTTGGGGGTAGGGCTGGCTCCCCCAAGCATGTGGCACCAAGCCTGGCACCATCCTAGGTGAAGGAATGCAGAGTCTTCTGCTGCTGGGCGGAAAGTGGCAGGGCCGCGACCCCCTTCTAGAGAGCCCTTCTCGCCCCCACACGTGCCCTGTGTCTTTGGACCCAGGCGCCTTCGTGGTCGTGAGTTCTCCCTCTGACCACACTCTCAGCCCCACTGCAGGGCCCTGCTCAGGGTGGCCGGCCTCGCCCTGATGTTCCAGAATGCCCCTCTAGGTGCCTGGGCCCAAGGGACGCCCATCCCTTCCTTTGGGTGTAGCCATACTGCCTGGGTCAAATCCTTCCTCTTTATAACTGTGCCCTTGGCCACCTCTCTGCCCGTTTCCCCTCTGGAAAATACGGATAAATAGCACCTTTCTTAAACTTTGTTATGGTCATTAAATGAGCCAGAATTTGTAAAGTGTTTCGTATACAGCAATCACTTGTTAAATAATGTTTAAAAATACATAATTCTAAGAAGGTCATGCTTTAATCGGTCCATAAATTGGGTCCTAATGATGGCCAGGTCTGGGAAGCGGGGATTAAGGTTCCATTTTACAGACGAGGAGGCTGAGGGTCAAGGAGAGGAAGTGCTTCCAGATACCACCCAACATTGGGTCTGTCTCACCTCAAGCCTTCTTTATTCAAGCGCCCCAGGCCCACCTCCCTCGCTCCTCAGGCAGCAGGCGTGGCTCAGGAAGCCTCGATGCCCTGCACAGACAGAGGCCCCTTTGTACCCCTGCCCAGGGTCACACCCTAAACTCAGCCACGGACCGGACAAGTGCCCTGTGTCTGGGTCCGCTCTGCCGCCAGGTCTGGCTGCTCCTGGATCCAGAGGCCACGTCCCACCCCTTCCAGCCCCCCCCAACTCAGCAGGGCATCCCCGACCCTCCCGTGGCAGCATGCAGGCAGGAGACAGACTGGGAGGGGACCCCTAGGAAAGCACCCCTGTACTTGGTCTCCGCCCTCTGCAAACTCTAGGCAGACTCTGGGGCAGCTGGGGCCCTGGAAGAAGGGAAGGGCAGAGCTGAGGGCGTGGGGAATGGCACTGAAGTCACTCTGTGCGGGAGGGGAGGGCCGTGCTGGCACCCTGGGGAGCGCCTCGGGCAATGACCCTGTCCTTTCTCCTCCCTAATCTTCAATCCTTTCGCTTCTCTACCACGTGGACTGCCCTAACAGCCTCCTCACCAGCTTCCCTGCCTCCACGTCCCCACTTCCCCTCCCTCAGTCTCCTGCCTGAACCCCTCCAAAGGCTTCACCTCCACTTCAGGAGAATCCTTACACGCCGGGAAGATCTGAGCCCTAGCCACCTCCCCAAGACCCTTCTCTCCCAGCCCGCTCCTCTCACCCGATCCCATGCAGAGTCCCTTGAGACAGAAGGGCAGCTCTCCACCAGGACTGCTCCTCTAGGAGTAACACCAGTGAGGCTAGAATCAGACACAAGAAAACTTGTTATTGGCTAAGATGGACAGAAAAATTCCATCTTCGCCAGAAATTTCACCTTTATAATGGAAATCTTCCAAAACTAAGTGTCGCACCCAGTTAATTGCACAATGGCAGAAATTAGGATCAGGAGCCTCTGATCAATGCCTTATTGATGAGACAACCTGATCGATGAGACAAATCTTGGCAGTAAGATTTATAGCAAACTGATGCCCACAAAATAATTTCAGTCACATTAAAATGGAATGGGAAAAAAAAAGGAAATTTGTTGAACTGTACCCTGGAGGAAATAGTGAAAAGTCTGATCAAGGAATAAAGCTGGATGAAAAGAGTTCAAACTGGAAAACATTCTCTAAAAAAGTCTTCAGTGTTGGTATGTTTTGGTGGAAAATGTTTGCATTCCAAACATCCTTGAGGTCAAAATGTGCAGGTCAACATATCCTGTGTCCCTTTGGTCTGTTTTCATGCCATGCGCTGCCTTGCTGTGACCTGCCGGCCACACTGGGCTCTTTCTCTCCCTGGAGCACTACAAGGTCTTCCTCACCTCCAAAGCTGTTCTTTTAGCCCATCTTGGGTGCTCTATCCCCTGTGCCCCCTGCTCCGCTTCTCATGGATGACGCTGAAATGTCACCTCCATGAGAGACCTTTCTTTCCCCTAAGGTCGATGGCCACGCTGCCTCCCCCTTCTTCCCTGCTGTCTCTGTGTTGTTCCTCCTGTAACTGCCAGGGCAGGGCCTAGTAAGGATAACACGTGCTAGGTGCTCAATAAATATTGGCTGAATGAAGGAACAAGTCAGAGCACTGGGCTGAGGGCCATGCGTTTGCACTTGGCTTATAAGGGCCCGGGAGACACATGCTTCCACCTTTATCACCTCTCGACTCAAAGTTGCCAAGTTCCAGAGAAGCTCATTTCAGCAGGCGCGTAAAGAGGAGATGATACCAGCCCTGCTGCATTTCTGCCCCTTGCCCAGATCCCAAGGTCTCCAGGCCCAGGTGCCAGCTGGCCAGCTTTCCCCCAGCTGGCCAGGCTATTTGGGGAGACTTCCTGATCCCCCTTCTGGCCTCTCTGCCCCCACACTTCATCCTGAAGCCCCAGGAATAACTGTCCCTAACCTCAGCCCAGAGACAGTCTTGTTTCCAGTTAGCACCCAGATGGCTGAACCCGGCCCTAAAAGCTTCTCACGTCCCTCTTCCCTCAGGAAGCTACTAACTAGGACAGCAGATCTCAGAACGAGGTCACAAGAACACTACCTGTCCCCATACTCCCTTCCCAGCCAGAGACACCGGACCAGGAGCCTCCACTGGAGGCCCAGGAAGAGGGAGGAGAAACAAAAAGATGCTGCCCAGGAGCAGCTCCAGCTGGCGCAGAGAGGAGGCTGAGCTGCGGGGAGTGCGGAGGCCTGGGTTTGAGTCCAGACTGCCTGTGGGATTTCGTTACTGTCCAGGTGCTCACAGGGTGGGTGAGACAGTTCTGCATTCAGGAAAATAGCCTACAAAATGCGGGATGGAAAGACCCTCGGGGATCCCAGGGAGATGCTTCTGGGATGGTCCCTGGAAGGGACCCCAAACCCAACAGAAAGTTATTCCTCTGCTGAAGTCTCTCTCTAGCGCTAGCTCAAGGCTGGGTGTGGACAGGCCGGTGGGAAGATTTCTCCTACATTCTGAAGACGGCCCCAGTGTGTTCCTCTTTGGGAGCCCCCAGAGAAACCAAGGATTCTAGGTACAGGGGTGTGTCGCGTAGCTCCCTAGCCTGCCCTTGGCTAGTGGGGGCGCTGGCATCAGAGGTAGGAATCAACAGACCAGAGGTGAGGAGGGTGGAGGAGTCTGGGGGCTGGGATCTAGGAGAGGCCTGTGGGGCAGCGAGGGCAGTGGAGCATGACGGGGCCTGGCTGGCCTCTCGGCTGGTATCTGAAGGGGGGAGAAGGATCTGTGGATTGGATCCTCACCCCACCCAAGGAAACCGTAGTCAAATAAACAAACAGCCAACACAGCAGCCCCTGTATGAGAAGCCACAGCAGTTAGATGAGGCCTTGGCGGTGGGAAGGCCCCGGGAGAGGGCAGGGAGGCTGTTTGAATAGGCCCCGAGGCCCAGGGCAGCGGCGGAAATGTTTGGAACAGGGTGGGGAGCGCACACTGGTGGTTTGGAGCAGGAAGCTGAGGCCGGGGCTGAGTGCGCTGAGCTGGGCTGCTTCGAGGAAGAAGAAAAGTGTCAATTCAGCCCCATTCTGGTCAACGCCTCACCTGAGGGAGAGACTCAAGTCCCTAACACCCTCCCCTCAGATCAAAGCCAATCAGATCAAGAGACAGATAAGGGGCGCTCCCCCAGCAACCTGAACCCCCAGTAGTGGGGTCTGTCTCTGAAGAACAACATTTCAGAGTCTGGAGCCAAAGTCCCCAAGCTCCCAAGTTCTCAGCAGAGGAGCCAGGACACGCAGGACGTTTGCCCTCTGGAGAGTCAGGGGTCACCCCTCCCTGGCCAAGTCTGGCCTGGCCGGGCAGCTGAGGGCCCAGAGTGATGGCGGCCGGCCCCGAGAGTTACCTTGCTACCTTTTCCCACACACTCAGACACTCTGCTGTCCTCCTCCTCCCGGCGCTTCCTGAGAGTAAGGCAGGAGTCAGAGACACACAGAGCAAGCTGGTGAGAGGTGAAGACAGACACGGCACAGGACAGATGCAGCACAGAAAGACCAAGTGGAGAAGCCACACCCAGTGACACAGCCTAGATGAGGACAGAGGCAGAGTGAGGACGAGGGTGTGTGAGGCAGACCAGCGGGCAGACATCCAGGGAGGAAGAGACAGAGACACCCGGGGAGGAAAAGGAAGAGGAAGAGAAAAGACACAGAAAACGATATCTAGGAGGGCCTCCCTGGTGGCGCAAGGGGTTAAGTCAGCCTATGAGGCTGTCCGCAACCACTGCAGCACGAGTTCGATCCCCGGCCAGGGAGCCTCCCGCATGGCGCAGCAGACCTCTCCTGTCTCTACCCGCTGCTCCCCTCAGCAGTGTACTTCAGTAGATCTGTCTGTTCCCTACTCTGTCTCTGGTGAATCCTCTCACCACCCCACATCTCTAGCCTATACCCCAGCTTGTATGCATAAATAAATAGATCTTTGAAAAAAAAAGATATCTAGGAGCTGGGAACACAGAAGCAGATGAGCTTACGAGCTGACAGGCAGAGAGAGACTCACAGACAGAGGGACAGAAGGATGGAGAGACCAGGGACCTGGAGACTTGGGGGAGAAGATGCAGAGCTGGGCAGGGTTTGTGGGGAGTCCCGGGAGGGCAGCAGGGTTGCCTCCTCGCCCCAGCATGGAGCCACAGCAGCATCTGGCCCCCAGTGGCATTCAAGTCAGCCAAGGCCTGGTAGCTGGAGCCTGGAGCTGGCAGGTCACCCGAGGTGAGTGAAAAGTCACCAGCAGGGGAGAGTGAGAAGGTGGCAGAGGTGCTGAGGGCGGGGAGACTGAGACTGCACTTGAAGCTGTGTTTGGAGGCTGCAACCGTGAGTTACTGTAAAACTGTGAGCTGGTGCAGAGAAACCATGAGTTAGTGCAGGCCGGCACGCCTGTCCGGGCGTGTGTGTGAGCGTGCGTGTGCGTGTGCAGTTCCATCAAACACCTCCCAGCGCTAATGAGGCCAAGGGGGCAGGTTTGGTCCTCAAGCAGCCCAGTCAAGCAACCAGTGAGTCAGCGACGGTCACAAAAGGCTGCGTCTCTCTCTTCTGAACAGACGGTGTGTCCAGGAGCCGCAGGGCTCTCCAGGACAGTTGAGACCAATATGCCAGTCAGCCCCGCCGGGGATGACTCCCACCGCCCGGCCAGCTGGCCCACGCGCTTCCCCATCCAAAGCCCAAGAACCACACTTAGAGGGGAACCCACATTGCAGACACGGTCCTTCCTGGCGGCAGGCGCAGCTCCCTCTGAGAAGGGCATCTGGAGGGCTGTTGGGGACCGAACCTGAATTCCCCCAGGCTGCTGCACCCCATTAGCTCCCTCCAGCTCCATGGGCCCAGGGAATGAGTACACCCTCCCCACGCTCAGAAAATAAGCAGCCTGTCTCCCCCCTCAACCCTTCGCTCTCAAGCATCACAGGACACTTTAAAAAATTGTTCCAGTTTTGGGGTGGAGAATGAGGTCAGCAGACCCAAGGGGGGACCGCTTGTTGCTGACAGCTGACAGTCCTCATGTCACCTTGACACTCCCTCCCCCGTCCAGGTGGGTGTGTCCTAAGCCCATTTCACAGGGAGCTACTCTATGTTAGGGGACGGGAGAGCAGGAAGTGGCCAAATGGTTTTGGCCGCAGGTTGCCAGGTCACCCCTACATTTGCAGGGCCTGGGGAACAAATGGGGGCTGCATACTATGTTTAAAAACTTTACAGTTATCAACACGCTAACAAAATGTTGATTAGGTTGTAATCTCTTGCCTTGATAAATATCCCTCATGACCCAGGTCACTAATGACCTGGAAGAAGGTTCCAGTTTAGATTTTTTGGACCCCTGGCGGTTTTGCAGAATGATGTGGTGTCGGCAGAGACAGCTCCACTCCCACCATGGCCCCAGCAAGCACCCCCTAATCCTTGTCCCCCCATCCCTGTGCCTTCCTACTGCCTGCTCCTCTGCAGGGCCTCAGGGGACTCATCTGCCTCACAGGGACACCCAGCTCAACAACCTAGTTCTACCTTAACACCCTACAAACAGCTGCACCTTGGCTGTCTTCAGTTGTCCCTCAGGCTCTGGGGTGCACATGCTAGTGCGTACCTACCCCAAGGGGAACAGACCCCGGGAGGGGCATGCGTGGGCCGGGAGCAACTGGTGAGCACCTCGCAGGACCTCCAGTCATGGGTCTCAGACATGTGTTCTCGAAAGGGGTGCCCAGGCTCACCCCTTGGTCCTGCCATAAACCGGCACACAGGGAGAGGTATGGCTAGAGGGGGGGTCCGATCTGAGCCCTTGGAAACACTCCCTAGGGTACGGGCCACAGCCTCCCCCCACCCTGGGTTTAAGGGTGCTCACTGAACCAGCCTTCCCACAGTCTGCAGCGCTTGGGCTGAGAACTGAAGTTCTTTCCACTGGAGGGTGACTTGGGCGATCCCGAAACAGGATTTTCAGTTACTTGTATTCTTTATCTTCTTGGGAAAATTCAGTGTGGTTTGATCCCAACCTGTGGATTTCTGGAGGTGGGGAGGGCAGGAGGTGGTGACAATGGACCTTTTTTTTCTGGTTGGGTCTCTAAGTTTCTTACAGGTCCCCAAGACATAGCTACATGTGGCCTTCTGTTGTCACATGTACCCAGCCTGCTGCCCCCCTCCCCAGCTCCTCACCCTGGAGACTAAAAAAAAAAAAAAAAAAAATCCAGGGCCACGCAGAGAGGAGGTAAGGGACCTTGGGCACCCAGACTGGTCCAACAGAGGTCCAAGAAGCAGCAGGGGGCAGGGGCTGGTGGGGATCGTGAAGGACACTGCTCGCTCTGTCCAAGTTTAAAAAAATCTTCCAGCCCCCCCACTCTCCCCAACTCACCCCCCAGATGGGCTTTGCTGTCCTAAATGAGGGGACACTTATACTCGTTAGCTCTCACCGGCGCCAGGCCCTGTGCTGGACACATCGTGTGGGTGTTCTCATTTAATCCTGCAGCCACCGATGAGGTGGGGTCTATTGTTATCCCCATTTTACAGGTGAGGAAATGAACCTAGAGGTTAAGTAATTTGTCCAAGGTCACAGGGTAGGTAGAGGCGATAGAACTCAAGTTGAACTGACCCCAGAGCACCTTCTCTTCCCACTACGGGGCACTGCCTCTCAGGAGCAAGAAGCCGGCACAGAAGCAGAAAGGATGAAGCTCAAACAGGAGGAAGAACGCCCGACAATGAGGACATGTGTGGTGGGAGGAGACAGCAGACTGGGGAAACTCAGCAGACACAGGAGGCGTGCCCACCTGAGTTTGGATCTTGGTCTGAGTGCGGAAGGTCTGTGGGGCCAGGGTTAGCTGGGGGGGGGGTGTGCAGCAGCCTGGTCCCCCTCTGTTCTACCTGCCAAGGTCCTCTGCTCTACCCCACCTAGAGCCAAGACCCAAAGTCTGCTTCTCCTCTGCAGCTCAGGGCTCTAAGCATCACATCTGAGCTGGCATTCAGGACCTTCTCTCCTAGGAAGGCTTCCTGGCCATCCTGGGTGGCAGAACCTCTTTCTTACAGCCCCGACTCCAACACGTGCTCCACACCTACAATAAGGGCCCCTTCTTGATGGCCTCCCCACCGCACGCACAGACATAGACACAGAAAGGATACGCCCAGTCCCAGGCTCTCGGGGCTTCCAGGCATCTGGGACAGTCCCCTGCTCCCTCACCCCCCTCATCCTTGCAGTTCTAGCCAGGTGTAAGTAAATAATTGGGCACCCTGCGGCTCGGCAGCTCAGCTACTCAGTGACTCTTACCTCATCTGCCCACATGACAGAAGCCGTTGGGGTCACCCCATCACTCCCTAAGGAGGGTGGGAGAGAGGATCCTGCGCTTAGATGAGGCAGAGGGCACGCGAGTTAATGAGGTTTCTTACTCCGCAGCCCCACACTCACCAGCCCCAACCTGTTTTCCAGAAAGCTGCTTACCTAGTGTCGCCTCTGTGCTTCCCCATCCCCGGGAGCCAGGGATGGCCAGCGGGACCCTCTAAACTTCCCCGAAGTTCAGTCGCACCCGCTAAACGCCCAGCGTCGGTGCAGAGTCCGAAGTGATGACCTAATTGTCCCTTGGGGTACCCCAATTTTGAGACGAGGGTCCAGGGCAGGTAGAAGGAGCTGCCTTGTTCTCCTGCACTGCCCTCGAGGTCCTTGGCGTGGACCAGCCCGCGGCGCTGACTTACCTGCGGGATAGAGTCGGAGCCGCGGGGACCACCTGCTCTCCCCGCGCTCGGAGCGCAGCGGCTTAGGCTGTCCGGAGGGGGCGGGCCCGCTCGGGGGCGGGGCCTGGGAGGGCCGAGTCTCGCCCTGGTGGTGTGGGCGGGCTTATCAGGTGGAGAGCCAGGTGGGGGTGGGCAGGGAAGCATCCGGGCCACTTGGAGGGTCAGGCTCTCGGCTATTCCGAGGACAGGGAAAACCTGGTCCTCGGGATCTCATGAAAACCCCTCCCTCCTTCAGGTAGCCTTGCCCAGATAGATGCCCCGAGAAATCCCCGAACCCTTCCTTGCCTGAGTTTCCCCTTCCATCTGAGGTCAGGAAAGCTCTAGCCTGCTAAGGTACTTGCGGGGTAGGACACCCCCGCCCCTAGCTAAAGTCAGCATCCTTCAGGCAGGGGTCAGCTGTGCGGGGATTTAGGCTGCGGTGGAGGGAGCCACGCAGTAGGTGCCCGGGTCACCCTTATCCTCAGTCCGCTGCTATCCCTCAACACAGCCCCCTCCCTCCACCCCCCACCCCCCTCCCATGCCAGCTCAGGTCTCTCAGCTGTCACTGCTTAGCCCTGGAATGACAGGCGTCCGGACTCCGTGCGTCCAGCTGCATTCAGGGCACTGAGCTTAGCACCCCTGGGTCCCGGCCATCCTCCCTCTGCCCCTGCTCGCTAATTTTATTGACCCGTAAAAAGCACGTTGCTGGCAGGAGAGAGAACTGAAGGCAAAGTGGGGGAGTGGTTGGGTAGAAAAAAGGGCCCTGGAAGAGATGGGACAGGAGGCAGGAGATGGGTGCTCTTGGAGCCAGGCCAAGGGACCCCGCAGCTTAGAGAATAGGGGCCATGCTCTCCGGGGCACACATTCTGGAGAGGAATTTCACCCTCAATCAGAAGAAAGGCCGACCCAAGCAAGAAGATGCTGGGGCAGGGGCGAGTGCGTTATCTGCCACCTACCCTGAAGCAGGCTCGAGGATGTAGCAGAGGGAAGGTTAGATGGCAGGAAGGACTACCATCCTGCTCTCAGATCTCTACCCTAGCCCCCTCCCTTCCTCTTGAAGGTGACTCCTGCCTGCTGGGTCTCTTACTACAGAAATAGCCCTTTCCCTGAAGAATCAACCTAGATCTTGCCTTTCTCTTTCTTTGTTAAAATGAGAACAGAAAATTCAGGCCTTTATAACTTCCTCCACCCCCATGGCTACCTGAGCTGCACCCCTCACTTCCTGGACCTCAGCCTCCCCCAGCCCAGGAAAATGATCTAGGGGTCAGGGAAGATGGAGAGGGGGGCATTGGATTGAAGCCCATTATAGGGTGGAGAGGGTAGGAAAGCTTCACACTCTTGGTGACTCAAATGTAGGGCTTTGACAGTCTCTTCAAACAAGGTTACATGATAGCCCCAAAGAGGGGTGCTAAAGAAAACAAGCCTTGGTATTAAAAATGCTCTACAAAGCAGGTGGAGGGGTGAGGAGGGCTAGGAAGGAGGGATTGTCATGAGGGACCCTGAAACTTTTGAAGGTAACAGTTATGTTCATTATCTTGATCGTGGGAGGGGCATGATAAAGTTTATCAAGCTGTACACTATAAATACGGGCAGTTTATATCAGTTGTTCCTCAACAGATGTTTTCAAAATACCATACATTTCTCACACCAATTTTCTTTTTTCTTTTTTTTTGGTTTTTAATTTATGGGGAGCCTCAAAAAGTAAAAGTGGTCTTGGAGGGAATGCTGAGGAAGATATCTGATAGAGTCCAGGATGTTGAGTCTCTCACCCCAGTCTCCACCCCACCGCCATCCACACAAAGTATCTGAGAGTGAGAAGGGTTTGCTTTGAGCTGCTTCCTCAGTGTGGGAGTCTACGGGCCCCCAGGTGTCTCAGGCCCCTCCTCGGTTGGTCGGCACCCTGCTGGCAGCTGCTGACTCCGGCAGGAGGGGCGGGACCCAAGCTTAGCTCAGGGGAAGAGAGTGGCTGCTGTGGGTTCTCCTGCCCCCTGCAGCCTCATCCAGGAACTGCAGTGGCAGGGTGGTCAATCCAAGAGGTCTGGGACTTGCTGGGCACAGTATTGCACGTAGTCGAATTCAGGCACAGGGAAGGGCACACGGGACCACTGCTTGACCTGGACTCGTCCTCGAGGCGTGTCCAGCAGCATGCTGCGGACTTTGAGTGCTGGAAGTTTCACTGATTTGTAGATCATCTGCAGACCCCAGAGCTGGAGTGGGGCAGAGACAACTGCGTCTGGGTTTCTGCCCTGACACTGGACCTCTCTTCTCAGGCTGGGGTTCCATGGCATGTGGGAAGAAGTCTGAGGGACCTCGCACCTCACAATGACAGCTATCTCCCCCATCACATTGTGGACTCCCTGACATGGGACGGACCACCACCCTCACCTGAGGACTTCTAAAGACTGGAGTTGAGGACTCTGGCCAAGCACTTACCTGCCCACATTTCCTACAGCTAATGGCACCCCCAGGATACCAGTCCTTGAAGTCTCTGCCAATGTGCACGGGCTGCTGGGAGACATTGTAGTAGATCCTGGAGAGAACGGAAGTAACCACAGTCCTCAGGGTCCCTTCTCCCCTTCCCAGCAGCCCCAGATCTCACACCCTCCTGCTTATTGAGTCTTTTTCCTGAACGTTGGGCTTGCCTGCATGGGGCCAGGAAATTCAATACACTCTGCCTGTGCCATCTCTATTCCACTCCCTTCTGCCCAAATTTAGACCTCAGCACTGCCCACCTGGATGATTTCAAGTTTCCCAGTGGCTCTCCCTGCTTCCTTCCTGCCAGCTCCTTAGAGTGATCTAAACCACGGAAATCTGACCTTAACATTCCTTTGCTCAAAATCCACCCAGGAACTCTCCACCACCTACTGGGTAAAGGCTAAACTTTCTGACCTGACCTTCATCTCCTTCACAGGTTAATGCCTGTCTTTAGAACCTTGTCCTCCATGATTTCTTCCTCTCAAGTCACCAAGAATTACTCCTGTTGCCTCATTCTTCTATCCTCATCTCACATTCTAGCGCGGTAATTCTTCCTTCGAGGCCTAATCGAAATGCTAGCTCTTCAAATGAGAGCAACTGCATGGAAATCCTTAACACCGTGATCCGGCATACAGTCGGTGTCTAATACATGCTCACTGAATGAATGAATGGCTGGAGGATGGGCAGTTACTCTGTAGGGGACAGAGGAAAAGGAGATGACTCAGGACAACCAGTTCCTCTTCTGTTTTCAGAGTCGCTGACCAGGGGCGAGTTTGTGGCCCCTCGGCATTGCCCTGAATCCCGGCTCTTGCTCAGCCATACAGTGGCCGCAGAGCTTGGGCCAGTCACAGCCTCTTTGAGGCTCTACTTCCTCACCTGTAAATGGGGTGGTGATAAAAACCAGTCTAACCGGACTGCTGTGAAAATGCCCTTTTAACCTCCCCAGCCCTCAAAGTGCTGTCTGGATGGGAGGGCTTCTCAGTCCCTCACACCCCTCATCCTGACAACCCATTCCACAGGCCTTACGAGAAGTTGGGGTTCACGTTGACGTGGTGGGCATGCTCCACCTTCCGCAGGTCGCTCCCGTGGCCCACAGGCTCCATGCAGTTGATGCAGAGGAGCTGCACGCGCCCCGCCGGGAACTGCTGCCGCCGCCGCTCCCGATCGGCCGCCTGGGCCGCCCGCTTCCTCAGGGCCGCCAGCTGCAGGTCCCGGATCTGGGTGGACGGGACACCAGGCAGGCTGGAGTCCAAGAGCCCTGGCCCCAGGGATGTTCCCAGGGGACAGAGGGCTCAGGCCATGAGTAACCAGAAGGGACTTTCCTCACACCTCCCCGAGCTTTGGCAAACAGCTCTGAGTGTGAAGGCCCAATGGTGGGGGTGGGGAGATTCCTCTTTGGAGGATTTCATGCAAAGCTGTTTCTTTGCTTTCCGTAGTTACTGAAGGCAATGCATGCACAGGCTGATTTTCAATAATGCACATCTGAAAATTATGTTATGATGTAATGTTGCTTCAATAGAAAAATAAAATCCAATTTTAAAAAGTTGCCTCCTTGAATCCAACATTAACATCATTAATAATTCTGCCGGGACAATGGGAGTTAACAGAACCATCCTGGACAAGGCTGAACGACGCTCACCCTGGGCAATGGGAGCTGGTTAAGTCCCGGTCCTGGAGGAGTGGGGAAAAGGAGCGCCCCGTGGGTGCAGGCGGACTTGCCGGGCAGTGTCCTCGGCACCCCGCCCCGCAGGCCCCCGCAGGCCCCGCAGGCCCCCACAGGCAGGCAGGCTGCCCACAGACCTTGGCCTGGTATTTGGCGGGGTCCATGTCCTGCACCGCAGCCACCGCCTGCTCCATCAGCTTTTCCAGGGCCTCGTTGCTCCGCTCCCGCTGCAGCTCCCGGCTGCCCTCAGTGGCCACAAAGGAGTAGATGCTCTGATCAGCCCGTGCCCTGCCCCTTGCCTGGAGAGAGGAAGAAGGGAGGGGTCTGAGTGGGATTGGGGGGTCCCAGCCAGGATCCTTCAGGGTCTCTTAGGGCTGGGGTGGGAGGGGCTGGCACCTGGACCATGGCGATCTCGCTGGTCAGCAGCCCGTAGCGCACCACCACACTGCAGCTGGGGATGTCCAGCCCCTCCTCCGCCACACTCGTGGCCACCAGGAGGTTCAGCGTGCCCCCCCGGAATTCCCGGATCACTTCTTGCTGGTCTTTCTGGGGGGGGGGCAGTGTAGAAAAGGGATGAGAGGTGCGTGGGTTCTGCCCATCCGCACCCCAGTCCAGCCTCTCGGACTTTTCACTCGGAGACTTGCCCCTTCGCTCGCAGAAACCTGCGTCCCCACCTTCCTCTCCAAGTATCCTCAGGATTTTCCCGTCTCCACAGGTGACCATCTAATCCCTATTTTTCCTAGGGACTCTTAAGGACCCCTCCAGTCTAGGAACCCCCAGGACCTCTTCTCCCTCAAGGAGCCGCAGACCCCTCATACTCTATCTCGAGGGTCTATATGATCTCTCTCATTCACCCCTTTCCTCAGAGACACCCAGGGACCACGTCCCCCCCACTGGGGAGTTCAGTGTCCACCTCTCTCCCCAAGCGTTCTGCCCTTCTGGCTGAGAATAATCAACACCCCTCCCCCATCTCTGCATGCTAAAGACCCCATCCCCTCCCCCACCATTTCCCAGCCTCAGGACCTGTCCGAAACCCACACCTGGGTCATGTGGGTGCTCTGGCTGGTGGGCCCAGCCCCGATCAGCAGCTTGGCCCTGATGCCCACGTTCCGCAGCTTGGGATGCTGCTGGAGCCAGAGCAGGAGCGAGGAGGCATTCTGGCGCGTCCGAGTGAAAATGATGCCCCGGTGACCGTCGGGGTGCCTGAACTGCTTCAGCAGGATCTGTTCCAGCATTTCCAATTTGGGGTTCTCTGGACCCTGAGCTGCCAGTCGAGTCAGTTCACTCTTGTGGTCTGCATGAAAGCCCAAAGCCATAGAACTCAGGGCTGGAGGAGGACAGTGCGGGGGCTGGAGGGCTCGCTGTGAGTGCACGGGGGAGGGCTGCGTAGTCGGCGCCTGCCTGCGTGCCCCTGAGCAGCCCGAGAGCACAGGTCAGCCTCGAGGCAGCCAGCCCGGCACCAGGGCCCACAGCAGTCCTTGCTCACTGGCTCACCCCGCAGCCCTCTTCTCCCAGCTGCCAGGAGGCCCTCACCATTTCACGCTGACCTCCTCTCCCCAGGACTGATTCAACCTCAGGTCTTGCTCCCTAACTTGTGCTGAAGCCTCCAGCTTTGAATTTCACCTGCTGACCACCTCACTTGCCCATCAGCCCCCCAGTCTTCCCAGTTTAAGGGTCTCATACACTCCAGATCTTCAGTGACAGCTCCAACTAAATGCTTTAAAAAAAAACCAACCCTTTGCTAGCAGCCCCGTTTGTGGGTCTACACAAACCTTCACAAAGCTCGGACATAGAAATGTTCACATAACTGGGACACACAAAATGAGGACATACATCTTTCGTCATTTTCTTGACTTCTGGTGAGAAAACAGGCTCCCACTATGCTCTGCGCCACCTTCCCAGCCCGCGCTGGCGCCCGCGCCCTGGCCGCTCCCTGCTGGCCAGTCCACGCCCACCCGCCGCCTCTCACCATCGAACAGCGCCAGCAGCCGGCGCTCAGCAAGCAGGATGTGCGCCTTCGTGACCCGCTCCTGGTCGTAGAAATCCCGCAGCAAGGCCAGAGCGTCCAGGGCCCGGATAGTGTCGTGGACAAGCAGCGCGTCGTTGTACCGCCGCAGGTGAAGCGCGTAGACCCGCCGCTGCTGGAGCCCGGCCTCAGCCGCTGCGGACAGCCAAGGGGTGAGGGTTGGAGTCGCCCCCTTCCCCTCAGGTCACTTGGGGGGTGTGACGGGGCTGAGGTTAGGGGAGGCCCAAAAGTTTGGGGGGGTCAGAGGGAGGGTGGAAGGGGGTGAGGGTGGGGTGGGGGTGGAAGGACCCCCTTCGGCAGTTGTCTCACCAGAAAAAGGCCACCCAGGCAGCCCCTGCCCCCCACGTCCCACTTGCCCAGCCCTCTCACCTTCTCGGCTCAGCTCCACCACCTGCCTCTCATACGCCTGTGTCCCGAAGGCTCGACTCAACTCCGGCATCTCCAGTTGGTCGTGGACTTGGTCCATGAGGTTCTTAATCATGTCCCCAAAAGGGTCCTGGAGGAGAAGAGTGAGGGGATTCCCGTATACAGCCTGGAAAGGGCACCCCTGACTCCCACCGATCTCCGCACGGCTACCCCCATCCCTCCTCGCCCTATAAGTTGGTATTGGAGAGAAGCGAGCTCCAGAGGAAGGCAGCTGGGGTGAAGACATCCTGGCCGGAGGCAAAGGTCAGATCCCTGCACCTGAATCCTGTCCTGTCTCCACCCTGGCCTGCCCTTGACATCTGACCTGAGCAGTAACATCTAGTTTTTGTCCAGTCCCGTCATAGCAGACATCAGGCAGCGCCACTGGAGCCTGGAATGGCCTCAGGATAAAGGGACCGAGCTTTTTGGTTTGCAAAGCACTCTCTGTCATACCCAGGGTTTAGACAGATGCCCACAGTGGAGTCCGAACAGCAGGCTGTGGGCATGGGCCACAGCACAGGGAGGGGCAACGGAGGCTCCATACATAGAAAGTAACCTGGAGTCACAGCTGATGAGGATGAGGTCAGGGCTCAAGCCCCTGAAGGCCCCTCAGGGACTTGAACGTCACAGCAGCTCCCACCCAGCCTGCCCCTCCCCCGCACCTGGCTGCGCCTCTGGCAGAGGTCATACTGCTTGGTGGGCTGGTGGCTGTGCTCCCGCAGTTGGGGAAGGCTGTTCTTGGGTGACATGATACGCCACGTGTCCAGGTTGGCACAGAGCTGTGGCGACAGAAAGGGGTTCACTAAAATAGTGGTATGGGTCCTTGGGGGACAATGGGCAGAGCTTTGGGACAGGATGGGTCCCTGCTGAGGGAAGGGGAACCTGAGGCAGGGAGTGGGGATTCATTTATTCAACAAGTATTCGTTCTCACCCCCTTGGTGTCTGGTGCTGTCCTAGACACAGGGGACAGATGATAAACCGGCACTGAGCGCGGAATGAGAGGATTTCAGATAGTGTTGGGGAGTTCAGAAGAGAATAAAATTGGATGAGATGGCACAGTGCAGCGGGGGTGACCAGGGGCCTTGGAGAGGTGACCTTTAAGCTTCTACCTGAGTGACAAGAAGGAGCCACGAAGGTGAAGTCCGGGGGCAGGGGATTGGTGGGCGGGGGACATTGAGGGCAGAAGGAAAGGCAGGTGTAAAGCGCTCGGGAGGACCATTCTGCCATGCTCAGGACAGAGAGAAGCCAGCACGGCAGGCATGAGGGGCGCACTTGGGGCACGAAGCTGACAGGCAGGACACATGGGACTCCGTAAGCCCAGAGTCCAGACCTGGGAAGGGCCCTTGCTCTAAGTACAGTAAGAAGCCACAGGAGGCTGGTGCACAAGTGAGGAAGGAAGGGCCCAGCCCCTGCCCAGGGGAGTCTGGGCAAGACTAGTGCGGAGGCAACAGGGAGGTCGGGTGGGCGGGCGGCAGCAGGGTCGCCGGGGCCGAGCTGACCTGCAGGATGTGGCTGATGGCCCCACTGAGCTCAGAGGCCCCGCCGGTGCCCAGAGAGGCTGTGAGGCCCAGCACTTGGGGCAGCGGCTTCTTGCTCTGCAGTTTTTGCTCGAGGTACCGGCTCAGGATGATGTTGTAGACGGTGTCCTTGTGCGTGTGGTGACACTCATCCACCACGAGCAGGGAGAAGGCTGGGGTACGGGAGGGAGGCTGTGACCCGCAGGCAAAGCCCTTCGCCCTTCTGCTGTCTCATGCAGTCCCCACAGCTCATCATCAGTTCCTTCCTCCTGTCACAATTTGTCTCAGGCTCCCGAGAAAGGACTGGACGGGATGATTTACCCCCCATTTTATGGATTAGTAAACTGAGGCTCAGCTGGGAAAGGGACTTGCCCAAGATCCTGCACTGTTACCAGTTCTGTTTCTGCTGGATTGTATGCTGGGGTGCGGTGAGCGAGGAACCCCAGTCCCACAGGTTCTCCAACACCTTTACCAGAAGAGCTGCCCGGGGATCGGCAGGCGGGGCGCCCTCAGGGGTATACCGTGGACCCCTGTCCGCAGTGCTCACCACTGAGCTCCACGTGCTCCTCCTCCTGGGGGCTGCTTAGCGCCATGTGCAGCAGCTCAGCCGTGCAGATGACCACGTCGTGCGTCCGGGCCAGGTAGGCAAAGCTGGCTCGCGGCCCCATGTCCCCACTCAGGGTGGTGATGGCCCAGCGTCTGTCCAGCATGCAGCGGAACTCCTCGAGGTGCTGGGTCACCAAGTGCACCTGGGAGTGGAGGAGGCAGGGGCGGCAGTGGGTGGGCGGGGCAGGGGCAGGGGCAGGGTGGAGCCACAGACAGGAAGGGCTGAGAGGTTGGAGAGCTTATGAGGGCCACAGTCGCACTGGAGGCACCGGCACCTGGCTGAGGTCCCGCTGAGGGGAGGGAGACCACTCACCCTGTTGACCAGCACGACCACCTTGGCTCCCTGCACAGTCTCAAGGTGTCTCTTGGTCACGTAAGCCGCTGCCCGGGTCTTCCCAGTGCCGGTGGGCAGCCATATGATGATATTCTTGCCCTCCAGGGCAGGCATGATTACTTCCCACTGGTAGGGTCGCAGCGCCATTCTAGGAAGGGAAGGGGTCTCAGATCCCCGGCCCCCTCCTGGGTGGGGGTCTCAGACCCCCGGCCCCCTCCTGGGTGGGGGTCTCAGACCCCCGGCCCCCTCCTGGGTGGGGGTCTCAGACCCCCGGCCCCCTCCTGGGTGGGGGTCTCAGACCCCCGGCCCCCTCCCAGGCATAGTCCCCCTCAGAGCTAACATCCTCCACCCCCACCCAGCCAGCCCAGGTAGAGAAACTGCCGTTGCTGGGGGTTCCATGCCGCTGGAGTGAACAGGGTACCGAGGCACCGACCAGGTTGATCTGCCTCAGCCAAGACAGGAGTGACACAAACTACCATACCTGCAGCCAGGGGCCTGCGGCTGGGAGTCCCTGCTGGGCTTACCCTCCACTCGCTTGGCTCCTCTCGGCTCCTCTCGGCTCCGCTGAGATGGGAAATGGAAACTGAAACCGAGGGGAGGAGCCAGTCCGGTGTACATGACCTTAGGAACATCCCTTCTCTGCCAGTCAGAAATGCTGACATTTCTCTCTGGATCCTACTTTCTGGATCCTGCTAGCACCCCCATTACTCTCCCCCCTCCCTCTACCCTTTCACCCCACCCGCCGGGGGGGGGAGGGGCCTGCACAACCTGAAGCTTTGTAGGCTCTGGCTGGCAGGCGGTGCTGGGGGGCACAGGGCTGGCCTGCAAACTGGGGACTCGAGGGAAGAAAGGATCACACAAAGGAAAAAAAAAGAGCTTTATTGTTCCCTCCAAGGGATTAATGCCAGGAAACAAATGGTCCCCATGTCCCCCACCTCTGGGGGGGACAGACCAACAGAACAGTGCGGGGCGAGGCATAGCCCCTCCACTCTGGGTTGAACTGCCAACTCTCGAAGCCCCTCACTCAAGCTGAAATTGGCAGCGCTGCCCTTGAGGGAACAGCTACCCGGGCCAGGCCCGGGCTCAAGACTCCATAGCTCTGCGGGGACCAGAGCTGGGGCCACCTCTGGGTTCATCCTCTGGCCCATCACTCAAGGCCCAGGAAACAGCTCCCCAAGGTCAGACACAGGGTGGGACAGAGCTGCAGACTGGGGGGAGGGGGCCTGAGGGTCAGAAAGGGTCGCAGAGCCCCGGGCTGCAGCACTCAGGCCGGAAGGGCCCTGGGCTCCGGGGATCAGATCAGACGCTGAGGTGAAGACATTCCACGTCCAGGCTGAGGTCCAAAGCCGGGGCTACTTGTCGATGAGCCCCCCCTCCTTGAGCTTGAAGTAGAAGAACTTCTCCAGGGCGCTGGCGCAGCGACAGTACTCGCTGTCGGGGGGGTTGTACTCGCGGCAGTTGGCGATGACCCGCTGCAGGTCGGCCACGAAGAGCTTCCGGGTGACGTAGTAGCGGCTCCGCAGCCGCTCCGTCATGGTCTTCAGGTCTGGGCGGTGGGAGAGAGGGAGGCCCTCTCAGAGGCTGAGAACAGCTGGGGCTGTCCCTGGGGTAGGTCCCAGTGGGCTGTGTGGCCCCCGAGAGCAGGAGCAGAGGGAAGGGTGGGGACGGAGCAGCCTCACCGATGGGGAAGCGGATGACCTCGTAGTAGTCTGGGGCCTCCGACTTCTTCACAGGCTCCATGAAGGGCCAGGCACTGGGGTGCGACTGGAGAGGAGAACTGAGTTGGGGTCGGGCCGCTGTGCCCCGAGCCCAGCTCATGCCTGCCAGCCACCCGACTGGGTGTCGCAGCCACAGCCACCGAGGCAGGGGCCCCAGAAGGGAACCTGGTCTCCCCACCTTGATCTGGGCCAGCAGGTTTTTGAGGGTTGTGTAGAGTTGGTCAGGGTCCTTCAGCTCCTTCCTGGGGAGGAAGATGCCAAGCCTGAGGATGCTGGGTCCTGTGCCTCCCTAGCTCCCGCTCCCTCCACACAGCACTCACCCCTTCTCCTTCCCCAGCGGCTTCCAGCCCGTCTCTCCTGCAAAGCGGGGAGTAAGGAGAACATCACTAAGAATGCCCATCTACACCCCAGCAGGGCGCCCCGCCCCCGCCGAGACCCCGCTCACGAATGCCGGGGACGCTCTCCACAGGGATCTGCCTCACGCCCTCCTTGAAGCAGCTGAGCCCAGGGTACACCTTCCGGATCTGAGCCTGCTTGCGCTCAATCAGCTTCTTGATGATCTGAGGGGAGGGTCTGAGGGGTCAACTCTAGCCCAGGAACAAGCCCGACCCCCAGGATCAGAGCCAGAGCCACTGAGTCCAGGCGCCTCCCCACCCAACCCCCACGGCAGGGCAAGAACCTAGACCCTGGCCCACCCCCTCACCTGTGCACATGCACCCCCGTATACACATCCACACACACGCTCAGGCCACACGCATTCTCCAAAAGCCCCGTGGCAAGTGTGTGCACAAACACCACACACACAACCTCCTTCTGCTTCTTGATGATGTGGGACAGCTCCGTGTAGGGGATCCGAGGGTTCAGCTCACACTCCATCAATGTTGCACCCTCATAGTCCTTAATGTAGCCCAGGTATCGGCTCTTGGGCACCTTGATGTCCTTGGAGAAGCCCTAGGGAGTGGGCGTGGTGGCCCAACCCGTCAAGGAGGCCCATCTGCGCCTTCCGACTTGCCACCGGCCCAGCGCATGGCCCCTCTCCTCGCTCCTGTACCCCAGCAGAGCGCTCTGCATTGTGCAGACTCAAAAGTCCGGTCAGCTGCCCCTCCTGACTCACCCCAGGAGCCCCCCGATCCCACCTCCCTCCTGCCTTCCCGACCCGATTCTTCACTTGGCAGCGGCGGGAGGAAGACAGGCAGGAAGCACTTCCCCACAATGGTAGACGGAACAAAAGACGGGATTCCTGGTCCATCCACACTAGGGGGTGGAACAGAATGACCCCCAACACCCAGGAGGCAGGTGTGGGGTGCAAGGGTCACCTGCTTTTTGAAGTAGCCAATGGCGTACTCGTCGGCGTAGGTGAGGAAGTAGAGGATGTTGTGTTTGATGTGATACTCCTTCAGGTGGTTCATCAGGTGAGTCCCATAGCCCTGCGAGGGAGGGGAGCGGGTGGGCCTGGTGCTGGCCAGGTGAGAAGAGGGGGCAGACTGCAGCCACAGTGGGGTGAGCCGAAGGATCCAGGGCAGGTAGGAGGAAAGGTGAGCAGCAGAGGAGGGCGGTTGATGGGGTGAAAAGTGAAGGATGCTGGTTTCTAAGCACTTACGCTGGTCAGGTGCCAAGGATGGTGCTTTACAGACCAGTTCTCAAGTTAACCCATGAGGGAGGTTTTATTACCTTCATGTCACAAAAGGAAAAACTGAAACTCAGCCACGTAGGAAACGTGTTCAACGCCAGGCGGGCAGCCACGGCAGGGCGGGACCCAAACCCCGGCAGAAAGCTGCTGCCACCAGGCTCAGAAGTGGGCGGAAGGGGGACGCCAAGGGGCCTGCTCATCACAAGCCTCTGAACCCCGAGGATTGCTCTGCCTCTGACACCTGCCTGGGCCCCGAGGCACCATGCAGATCTGGGTTATGTCAACAGGAGAACCAGGGAACGTCAGGTGGTATGTGGTGGAAGGACAGGAGCCAGGCCCGGCACCCAGAGAAGGGGTAATGTAAAAATCAACTCCCCAGGGCATGGGAACCTTTTGGGATGAAGGAAATTCAGGTCAATTTAAACGTGGCACTGGTTCCTGGGCCCACTTGGCAACAGGTGTTTTCTCAACCCACAGACATCAAAGTACAACTGCCCCCTAGTGGGCGCACGAGGAACCGTCAGGCCACTGGAAGAAGGGCAGGGTGCTGTGACCTGGTCCACACTCAGAAGCAGGGGAGGACTCGGGGCGCGCACTCACCTTGACCTGCTCATTTGAGGTGACAGCGCAGAAGACAATCTCCGTGAAGCCCTGGGTAGGAAACATGCGGAAGCAGATCCCACCAATGACCCGCCCGTCCTTGATCAAGGCCAGAGTCTTGTGCTTCCTGAGGGGAAAGGGGACAGTCACAATTCTGACTTGTCCCCAAGACTCTGGAGACCCCTGGAGGCCTGAGCTGCATTCAGTGCTGGGAGCCAAGGAGCAAGAATCCCCAGAGGTGGCAGCAGAGGCAGGGAGAGTGGGGAGACAGGAGGAGAGCCACCGGGTGTGGGGCCCTGGGGTTGGGGCGCTCCGGGGGACGCACGGGTCAAAGACGAGGCGGGCGATATACTCCTTGGGCATGCGCGGCAGCTGGTGGGAGAAGACATTCTGCAGCCCCACGAGCCAGAGCAACACCCGCCGGTTGGCCTTGGGCGTCAGCGAGTTGCCGATGACGTGGAACTCGATGATGCCGCGGCGCTCCTCCAGGCGGGCCGTCTCGTCCCGGGCCGCGTTGGCCGACAGCAGGCTCGTCTGGGCATCAGAGGAGGGGTGGTGAGCCAGGTCTCAGGTGGGCGAGCCCCCCCCACGGGTCAGCAAGCCGGGCCGCCCACCTCCGGCCCCAGCATGGCAGCCGGGTCCGTGATGGTGAGCATGACCTCGTTGACCAGCTCCATGGGGATGTCGCCCATCACACGCAGTCGCTTGGCATCTTCCAGGGTCAGGTTCTCTGGGAGTTTCCTCTTCTCGCCTGCTGGGGAGGTGGACAGGGTCTCCCAGGGATAGTAAGAGGCTAGGGGAGGGGCGAGTGAGGGTCAGAGGTCGAGTGCCCACCTGGCATAGGCTCAGCCCCTCCAGAATCCAGACTCAAGGAGCTGTTGCTGCCCCCACCCATGGTGGGGCTGAAGATGGGGGTGCTGGGGACAACCGCTGCGCTGACTGTTGCTGAGAGAGAGAAGAATCAGGAGGCAGGGGCTGATGGCACCGGTGGGTCCCTCAGAGGGATCTGGGCTCTCCACCTGGCAGCTTGTCCCCTGCGTTTCCCCACTGCTGCCAGTGCAGCCCCTCCTCCATGCAGGGGGCTGAGCTCAGCCAGGAAGGACAAGGGGAGAAGCTTCAGGGCCTGTGGTGGCACATACCCGGCCGGGGCACCAGCTGGGTCCCCTCTGAGGGCGGCATGGTGAAGCCTGACTCCCAGATCGGAGAGTTTGCCCCGTAGATCTCCTCCTCCAGCATGGACAGGAATCTGCGGGGACGGCAGTTGTGTGGGGAGGGCACATGCCCCTTGCTCAATGTTTCCCTCTTTTCAGCTTGAGGAAGATGGAAAACACAGGGGCCCCACGCCCCAGGATGCCTCAAACAAGGGCAGCCAGATGCCAGAGGGCTGGAGGAAGATCGAGGCAGACGCTGCTCTCAGGGAACTGGAAGCCTGAGAAGAGAGATGGCCCCTGCCTTCTGCCCAGGGGGAGCCTCAGCCCCCGTCTTTAGGGAGCCCCTCATCAAAGAGAGGATGGGACAATCCAGCACAGAGACAGAGGTCACGGCAGGCAGCACAGAGACAGGGTGTGAACCCGGGCCGCGCTGTGCTGTGTGGTCAGGCAGGGCACCAAGTCACCCCAGGCCTTTATCAAAATGGGAATCAGAATCCACCTCCTCATGCCACCTCCTATTCCTACCCGGTGGCGGAGGAAGCATTGGAAGGCCTGAATTAGTGTTTAAGGCTTCCTGGACTGGGTAACTACGAACTAGGTTTAAAATCAGAGGACGGTGAGACAGAACCCTGCCGAACATAAGCAGGAAGACCATAATACAGACAACAAGCACAGGGGTACAAGTCGGCGCCACCGCCCATGTAAGGGGTGTCTGCTTTCCTGAAGTGCTGTGACGGGAGGATTCTGAGGCTGTGTCCAGGCCCCACGGGGACAATCAGGAATGTCTACCAGGGGTGTGGGCAGGGGCAATGTTGACATTCAGGTCACGTACCTGCTACCCCCAGACTAGTACATGCAGAGGAAATGCTACAACTTGTGTGTGGGCCATGGGCAAGTCTGCCAGGTAGATGCCCAGACCCCAGAAGGTTCATGGAGGGAGAGGAGGGACCAAGCCAGGAATCCTTCCTGGGGGAAAGAGGACAACTGGGAGGGCTGGGTACAATCTGGACGGGCCGGCGTGAGCCTTACTTGGGGAAGTGGGTGAGGATGAGGGTTCTCTTCTCGGGCACCAGCTTGTCTTTCTCCACCCGGAACTTCTCCAGCAGCTGCCGCCTGGTCACAGTGAAGATGGAGCGGAGGAGGCTTCGCCCAAAGACGTGAGTGGTCTCGTAGCGGGGGAGGCTGTCGCAGCTTTGGGGCACGTGGCAATAACAGAGCCACCTGGGGGAGTGGGCAGGTGGTGAGAGGGGAAACTGCTGAACCCAGGGTGGCTTCCAAGTCTGCCCGGTGCTGTCGTGGGCTGCGCCTACCTGGTGTAATTGACCTTGTAGGTGGCCACGTCCTCGGCCTGAGACCTCTGCCGAAACTGGGCGGGCGTCTCAAGCTTCCAGTAGTTAAGGCAGAGCAGGAACATCTTTGAGAGCTCAAACATCGTCTGCCGCTCCCGGGGAGCCAGGTGACTAAACTTATACTGCACGAAGTTCAGCACACCCTAAAAGGGGCAGGTGGGGCACAAATCCCAGGAGGAGGGATGAGCAGCCAGCACAGGCTTCTTACCCAAAAGTAGGTACTTCCTGAGGGCAGGGGCAAGGGACCCCCCACTTCTCTCTGTGAAGGGGAACTACAGCCTCGCCCCACCCCACCCCAGGCGCAGCCGGTCTCATCAAACACCCTCCCTTTTCTGAGTATCTCTCCTGTTCTCAGTCTGAGGAAGATGGAGAACACAGGCTCCCCACTACCCAAGAGGCCCCCAATTCTTTTACTACTTTTCTCATGTCACCTGCTCAATATTAGGCTTCTCAAATGGGGGGCTGCCGAGGGACCCCTCCACCACAGGCCGGGTCATCTGCAGGATGCATTTTCTCAGGAGCTGGAAGAAGAGGACGGCGCAGAGGTCAGAGCTGCAAACCCCACACTCCTCACCTCCTCCACCCCTCACAAGAAGCTCACCTTGAAGAGGTAGAAATAGACCTGCTTGGTGTCCGTATCCTCCTCCTTGTGAACAGACATGAACAGGTTCTCCACGTCCACCACCATCCCCAGCAGCCGGTTAATCTCATCCTCTGACACGTTCTCCAGGTGCGAGACGTGGTCAGCTGCAAGAAGGGCAGGCGGCAGAGTTGGGAAGAAGGGTCAACAGGGCTTCTGATCCTCCTCACCACCAGCGCAGGTGCAACCTCAGCCCTTCCAACCAGCGCCGACAGCAACCAGTTCACTGCTGCTGCCAGCCCCTGGGGGGCCTCTGGTGTCTTCTGGGCTGGCGGGTTTTCTTTATCCTCCTTTGGGGCTCACACTCCCAACCCAAGCCTTGTTAGGAAGCAACTTTGGTTTTCCAGAGATAAAGCTTAGTGGCATCTGCGCAAGCAAGACCCAGCTCTTGCCCTCCACTCCCACCCCAGTTCCCAGCGCACTAACTGCCTTACCTAGAGGGTGCTCACAGCTGCGGCACAGCTCGCTCAGGTTGGCAGCTGGTTGCTGTAGGTCCATGCGGGGCGCAGTGGGGGGCTTGGGGTTTTTCCAGCCATTACACTTGCAGGTTTCATTGGCCTGAAGGCAGAAAGTTCAGTCAATGACCCTTATCTCGGGGGGACAAAACTGCGCTCCCTAGTCAACTTTGCTCCCATTCCCACCGAGCCCTAGGATGCCCCAAGCCCCGCCCCTTTCACCCCAGACCCCGCCCCCACCTTGCAAGCCGAGAAGACCCCGAGCTTCTCGAGCTTCTTGGCGCGCGGCAGTCCTCGGACTTGCGCCTTCCTCTGGCTGGCGCGCTGCTGCTGGCTCAGGCCAGGTCGAGCCGGATCCCCCCCGCTTCCGGTACCCCCACTTCCTACCCCAGGCCCCCCAGTCCCTGTGCTCCCGGCTGGGGTTGCAGCTGGGGCTGGGGCTGGTGCCGGAGTGGGAGCCGGAGTTGGGGCGGAAGCCGGGCTGGGGGCAGGAGTCGGAGTTGGGGCAGGGGCCGGGGACTGAAGGGGCCGGGGCTGCGAGGCCGGGGCCGGGGTCGAGGCCTGGGAAGGTTCCGCCATGGCCTCCCCCGCAGCGGAGCGCGGCGCGGCGCTCCCAGCCCTAGGGCCGCATGGGCAACCGGCGCTCAGTGCGCAGGCGTTGCTGCCCCGGAGCATGATGGGAGTTGTAGTCTTGCACGGTCGCTCCCTTAGCCTCCAGCTTCCAGACTTTTCTGTCCTGTGTCTCGGTCCCAGACAGCCAAGCAAGGCCCGAGGAGGCACCCAAGCGTGACCTCAGCTCACTTCTAATCAGATATCCTAGATTGATGTCTTCCTGGGAAGAGAAGCATTCCAGAAAACAGACTTCTGTTGCGGGGGGGATGTCGTGGGCTCTGCCCACCTCTCAAACCCAAGGTAGATGTGCAGGCCCAAATCTGATGTCCCGTTGGCTTCCCAGCACATCTCTCTCCCACCCTCACACGGGGAAGCACCGTCCCATACATCTCCGGACACAGAACTGCAGCTGCGGAGATTAAATAGCAGCACTTCTAGTTCTTGACCTATTAAGTGGTTACACAAATGTGCTGTCAGAATTCAACTGTACCCTCTTTGTGCATGTTTCTGTATATACATTATTCAGAAAGTTTATTATAAAAGCAGTGAGTGCCAGAGACGTGGCCATGATCACGAAGACTATAGAGGAGGGCAGGAGCCTGTCCAGGTGCTTGGGAACAGCTCTCCTGCCATGCAGTGGGTACGTGGAGAGGAACGGCCCCAAAGCCCAGCCCCGGGTCTTTGGCTCAGAGTGGAATGAATATTATGAAAGCTGGGAAGTCATGCTCCCCTCCTAATCTCAGAGGAGATTAGGAAAGGCAGGCCGCTTCTAGAGCCCAGTGACTCAATTTGATCTCCGCTTGGTGCCAGGAGGGGCTCCAAGGTCGGGTTCACATTCACTTTCCCAGCCTTGTTCAGTGGGCCCAACTGGGTCACAGGCCCTGGCAGCTGGGCCCACTGGTGGAGTTGGGCGAGGATCCGAGAAAGGGGCAAGATCCTTCATCAAAGCAGCGGACAGGCCAGGATGCTGACATGATGGGTAGGAGGACATGCAGAGCTCACCTGAATTCTGCCAAGGTGAACTTGTAGGAAGTGAAGGGCGCCCAGCAGAACAGGGTGGAACCAAGCTGCAAAGGGCACTTGAGCACCACTGCTGGGAGCCTAGTATCCTTGAGCAGTCGATCCCTCAGCAGTGGTCTAAGAGTCAGGTGCACACAGGTATCCCTGCCTGGCGCCTGCTGAACAGAACCAGGAGGCCTTGCTGCCAATGCGGCTACTCAGGGAAGACCTGCCAGCTGCCAGGGATGATGTCCTTGTTGAAGACTGGTTTCCAGATGAAGATGGATGCCCACAGCTTCACCTCTGAGGAGCCAGTGGTGCAAGTGGACAGGCAGTACCTGATGGTGACTGGCCAGTGGCAATTGGAGGGTTGCGACCGGATGGGGACAGCTACTTCGTGGGACCAGGAGATGCAACTACCCCCCAACCTGGGTCCCACTGCCTAGACCTGCTACCTGAATCCCTCTGGCCAGATGTATGCCCACAGCCAGATAGCAGATGCTGCCTCCCCCTCAAGCCCATGCCTCCCGGCGACTGCCCACAAGGCTCAGGGGCAGGGACTCTAGCCTGACACAGTAAACAGCTGGAGTGTGCATCAGCACCCTTGGTATCAGTGATCTTTTCGGGGTTTGGGGTCAGAACTGGAGGTGTAACAAAGGCAGAGAAAGGCCGAGCGGAGGGGCCTGGGCAGCAGGAGAGGCACATCAGGGTGGTGGGCCGCCAAGAACCAAGTCTCTGTGGCACTGGGAGAAGCTGGAAGTGGCAGTGTTGCCTGGCCCACCTCAGCCCACTGCCCTTGGCAGCAGCTCCAGCAGGGAGCAGCAGAGGGCCAGGAGGGCCAGTGGTCATCAGGCTCCAGAACCAGCAGAGGGCCCTGAGAGATCAGGGGCCAGAAGGTGTGGACTTGGTACAGGCTGCTGTGGCCGACAGGTGAAGGCCTGGTGCCGAAGCCTTGGCCTTCTGACGAGTCCAAGTTTCCAAGTTCTCCTCGGGTCTGGTGCAGAGTAACCAAAACCTCGGAGAGATGCTTGATGTTTCAGAGACCAATTACTTTCAAATACTGAGTGTATATCACCCCCAGTATAACCTGGAGGACCCTCAATTTCAAACTTGGTGAGGTTCAGCTCCAGGCTGGTAGTACACCACCCCACCCCATTAAAGCCAGTAACAGTGAAGGCCTCTTTCTCTTGGTTACCTGAACCAAAGGCATCTCCTCTCTTGGGGGGCAGGGGGCAAGGAGGAGAGAGAAGTCTTTTGTTTAACAAGATTTAGTGATTTGTCTTCAGTTAACTTCAAGTAAGCTAGAGTGCATGGTCTGATAAACTCTGCCAGAGAAAGACAAGGAAGACAAGCTGGAGGTCGATCGATCGGCTGACTATATTGACAAGATACTGATTGGTTACATGTTGAAGAAAACATACAATACAAAATACAGAAAAAGTTGGTTCCATCCCCTCCCACTCCCCCCTTACCCACCCACCCCAAATACTTATCATCGTGATTTGGTCAGAACAGGGCTCAGAGCCAGAGGTCAGGGTGACCCAGGACGAGGGGGTGGGGCAGGCTGTGGGCAATGGGTTCATGGCTGTCACAATAATGCTGTGGTGATGCTATGGTTTCTCTCCCAGGAGACTGGCTGCAACTTGATGATAATCAAGCGAGGAAAGCCTTCCAGAGCCCCTAAGGCCTGCCCCACCAACCAAAACCAAGCCCACTCCAAACATGTTCAAGGTATAGATGCTCTTGCTGAATGTTCTAATCAGCAAGAGGAAAAGGAAGGGTAACTGCTCTGCCCCGCCCCCATACACGAGGGTGAGGGGCACGTGGCTACTACCAGCAAGAAGAGTGGGAGAGCAGTAGAAAGGGCAGGAAGTGGGAAGAGCAGATCATATATATTAAAAAAGTGACTTAAGACTTAAAATTGAATTAGTATTTGTACAGAAAGGTGCAGGTGGAATAACTCACTCCGCCCTATGAGCAAAATTATATGGAGAAATCATGGCGGACCCCTCCCCCTGTCCCCCCACCCCCCTAGTGGTGGCCCGAGTCGTTAAGTGCGATTGGTTAGAGTGGATTCCAGTCGGGTCGTTCAGGTGGAGGAGGTGGGGGCAGTGGGCAGGCAAGGGGGGCTCAGTTGCTGCAGCACTGGCTCCGGCTGGCTGGGTTGTTCTCCTGGAGGTCCACACCTCGGTTCCGGCCTGGAGCACCAGCTGCATTCTGGGGCTCATTCTTGGGAAGCTTCTTAGCTGTTTGGGAGAGAACGGGGGAATATGTTTATGAGAGTACCCCAGTATTCTCTTCCAAATCCACTTGAGTAGAATCTGGCCTGTCCCACCCAATCAGTGAGAACTAACAGACTGAGAGGGTGTAAATGCCGAGGGCATTCTGAGCATACTGCGGCAGCAGAGGTTAAATGACTAGCCCGAGACCACGTCGTTACTAAGACGCGTCGCTAGGATTTGAACACAGGAAGGATGACTCCCTAGCCAGATGAGGCCCAGAAGCCTAAGATGTGGGTAGGGGGCTGGTGATGAAGGGTTTTAAGTGGGTGGCAAGCTAAAGGTTTAGGAAATGAAAGGTTGAGACTTTAGCTTAGGCTTTAGAAACTCCTGGAAATCAGATGAAGAAGAAAACAATTTTATGAAAACATTAACTATGGTGACAGTTGTGTTGGTGAAGGGAGCCCAGAGACCTATTACAGAACAACTGGCAAGTAATACAGGCCCCTGGTTAGAGGGGTGGGGGCAGGAAGAGGCAACTTACCTATTGCCATGAAAATTTCATTCACGTTCATTGCGGTCTTTGCTGATGTCTCCATGAACAGCAAACTGTTGTCATCTGCATAGGCCTGTGCTTCCTGGTTGGATGGAGGTGAGAGAGGGGTGGGAGGGAGATGTTGACAGCTGGCAGGGGCTGAGGCCCAGAACAGAAACCTTCCCTGATCATGTAATAGACAGCATGCAGGGGGCTTCAGGCCCAAGGGTTCCCCTGAGACACCTGCACCACGCCCCCAGCTCCCTTCTTCACATCGAGCACCCCTCAGCTCACGGACAGTGGCAGATATTGACTCGGGTTTCTCTAGGACCATCCTGTCTTCCTACTCTTCAAGGTCACTAGGCTAGGAAATACTTCTAGAGGGTTAGCCTATAAATCCACCTGCACGTTTGGACAAAGCGCAGAAGTACATGGCTGTTCACTGCAGCGCTGTGTGCAGTGTCGTCACACACAGCTGCAGTCCACCAGTCGAGGACTGGCGAGAAATACGTGAAATACAGACGTGTAGGGCAGGCCCCATCTACGCAGAGAGGTCATACATGTACATATTCTGGAAAGACGAGGAACTTAGGGAATAGAGAGTGTGCATCTAGCATCAGAGACTTAAATCTTATTCTTCTGGGTTTACAGTTTACCATGGGCATGTGTTACAGGAAAAAAGTATTTCTTTTCCAGTAAGTTTCATAAAAAGTCAGTTTACAGAAAAAACAAGCAGATGCTTCAGCTATCCATCAGCCGAAGAAAAGGAGAGACAGATGCCAACTTCTTTCATGTTGATGCTTGAGTCACGCGAGGACAGCAGACCAAAGTCCCCCTTGCTGCCTCTCAACACAGCCTTTCCTATGCTGGTGAGCCACTGGGGGAGACTCGAGGGGCGGGGGGACGAGTGGGGCTGGCTTCCTCCTCACCCCCAAGTCCTGTCCATCCCCCCACCTGGAATTCCACGGCTCTCTTGCTGGCCAGGTCTGCCTTGTTACCCGCGAGCGCGATGACGATGCTGGGGCTGGCCTGCCTCTGTAGCTCCTTCACCCAGTTCTTGGCCCGTGCGAACGTGTCCTGGGGAGACAGGAGCAGAACATCAAGGGTCAGAAGAGGCACTGTGCCCAGGACCATCCACTCAAGAAGCTCAAGCCAGCAGAGCCAAGGTGCCTAAGACGTCACCACCCAAAGGACTCTGGTGCGACAACCCCAAACCACAGACGAACTCTGCCCACACCCCTTACAGGAATGGAGGTTTGAGGAGGAAGGGAAAATCTTTACTGTGTTGGTGATGTCATAGACCACGATGGCAGCCTGGGCCCCCCGATAGTACATGGGGGCCAGACTGTGATACCGCTCCTGTCCAGCTGTGTCCCAGATCTCAAACTTGACTGTTGTGTCGTCCAAGCAGACGGTCTGTGTGAGGAAGGCCGCTGTAAGAGGGAAAGCAGTGTTACCGGCAAGGAGGCGCTGCAGAAGCCACCCTTAGGCCGCACCGGGCTCCGGCGCTCAGAAGCCTTCTGCTGAGAGGGGCGCGGCAGGGCCCACCCCGCAGCCAAAGCGGGCAGCAGCGGGGCAGCTGGAGGCTGTTTTGTGCACGTCGACGGGGATGGGGAGGCACGGGCTTTGCAGGCCTTACTGGGCGAGGGCAGGAGGAGAAGCGCAGCCTGCTGCACTTGAACTCTTCTCAGGACCACTCTGAAGAGGAATGCGGCAAGGGGCCGGAGAGGGGAAGCCTGGGAAACCTGACCCCCCGACTGGAAGGGTGGGCCTTCGCTCCTCCTCTCCCTCCTCCCGCCCCCCAGGGAGCAGTCCAGCTGGAAGCCTCCCTAGTCCCTCAGTTTGCTTCAGCCCCGAGGTGTCGCTGGCCTTCGGTTTCCTGAGGACATCCTCACACACTTAGTTATGCTGGGGACGCCTGAAAGTACACGCTGTTCCACTGCCAGGCGGAGGCGGGGTGGCCAGTTCCCCAACCGCCCTGCCACCTCCAGGCACGCTCACTGGCTGTCACCCCCAGCTTTGACCTAGACTCATTCCTGACTGGCCACCTTCTGGCTTGACCTTCAGGGAACACAGTGACCCTATCTCTGGCGAGAGGAGGAGGGGAACACAAGGCACTGAATGTGAATGCTTCATGGGAGGACGTATAGGGCTGGAGAGGCAGGTGGGTGTCCCCTCTGCCCCACGCCCAGCAGGATCCCAGAAAACTTGGTGTGGAAAGCCTGCTTTCTTCATCTGCCCCCACCGAGGGGCCGGGGCACCGCCTGACTTCCCTCTCTCCAGCTCCTGACTGAGTGCTGAGGAGGCAGCAGGAGACTGCTGACATGGCCCGTTTTGTTTCCAGCTGCCTGGAAACTTCCAACCAAGAGGCTAGAGAAAGGGTGAATGAGGCCCAAGCTCGACCACTGAGGCAGGGGGCTAAGTACAGACCCTCACATCCTAAATGCTGGTCACTGAGAAACTGCTGACAGGCTCCAAGCTCAAGGAAGGTCAGCTTCAGAAAGGCCTGTGCACTCATCAGGCCATTTCCCCATTTTGGAAAGTGGGAGAGGCCAGGCCAGGCGTTCTGCCTGGGAGAGCAGGAAGGCCCCTCAGAGCCCAGGTCAGTAGGAGTCGACGCCAAGGCCACACGAATAACAAAGCAGCAGAAGCGCTAGAGGAAGGCCGTCTCTACTCCTGGCTATTCCCATGGCCACGCTGACTGGGACGCCAGCATGCCGGCCAGCTGTGGCTCCCATCCTGGGGCCCAGGAGAGGAAGGGGTGCTGCTGCCCCAGGTGTGGACAGCCTCGGTGGGCAGGCAGCTCCCTTCTCCTCAATGCCAAGGCGTTTTTTGGCCTCCCTGAGGTCACCCAGCATCCTTGTGCCCACTCACCTCCAATTGTGCTCTCCTGGTACTCATGAAATTGGCCCTTGACAAAGCGGAGGACGAGGCTGGACTTGCCTACCGCGGACTCCCCCAGCAGGACCAGCTTAAATTGACAGATCTTGTTCCCTGCTGCTGGTCCATTGGGTCTCGCTGCACCTCCCCGACCCGCCATGGCCCTTCCCGCTGTCGAGGTACCAGTGAGCGTGGGGTGGGCTGGCGCTATGTGAAGAGGCACTTAGTGGGAGGAGGGCCTCCAACTGCAAGAGAGAAGTATGGGGTTAGTTCAGAGGTCGCCACCTAGTGACCAGACTGACTCGCCACCCCTCACCCCCACCCAGCCCCCACCCCAGGAGTCAGAAGCGCCCTAACCAGGCCCTCTGCCCAGGCCGCATAGTCACGGATCCATGCTACAAGCACCTGAGAGGAAAGAGGAAAGTAGTCTCCTACCCTTAGGCTTGTGGCTCTGAGCAAACACACTGGCTTCCCAATCCCAACCACAAACATTGCATGTAAATAAACACACCCAGGAGAGAAGTGGACAGCCTGGTGACAGTTAAGTCACCAAACCACCAAAATGTTGCCCAGAAGACACTAGGACCTAGGTCAGCCAACAACACACTTGCAGCCTGGCAGCTCGGGCTCCAGGCACCAGAGCGGGTGGCGAGGCCACTTCTCAGACCAGGTGCTTGGCCACCCTCAGGGGCACCAAGGGGACAGGGCCTGGGCAGTCCACGTTGTTATCAAAATGGCCATTTTCTTTTGTCACATCCAGAAGAATCGATGGACTTGCTCAGGCTGAGGCCGCACTGTACACTGGAATCAAAGCCTCGCTTCACTCCCCATTCTGAGCCTCTTCCCCCCAGTTCTCTCAGTTTTGATGGGCCAGAAGTCTCACACACATTAAAAAACAAAACACACACCAAAGCCAGAGCTCTGCTGGCAGTCAGAACGGCTGCCAGGTTTCCCTTTTAAATAGAGACCTCAGTTCCATTCTCTGCTGGCACAGGCAAGAGGGTGACGCAGGGAGAGAACAGGGGGAGGTATGGGCGGGCGGAGACAGACATGGGACACCCAGACCCGCACCCAACAGCTGGTGTTCCGGCACTGACATCTTAGTCACTCAGTGAGGGATAGCTTCGGAACACAAGCTTTTTTTTTTTTAGATTTTGGAACTGCAGGGGCCTCCCTGGTGGCGCAACGGGTTAAGTCTCAGCACTATGAAGCTATCGGAAGCCACTGCAACGTGAGTTCGATCCCCGGCCAGGAAGCTTCCCACATGGCGCAGCAGACCTTCCTGCATTGCCTGCTGCTCCCCTCAGCAGTGTGTTTCAGTCGATCTGCCTGTTCTGCTCCCCACTGTCTCTGGTGAATCTTCTCATTTATTTATGCAACTCTTGAATAGATAAATAAATAAATACTTTAAAAAGATTTTGGAACTGCAAAGGATGAGGAGTCAGTCTCCAGAAGCCCCAGGGGACGTATACTGTGAGCACGTGGGCACTACGTCCTGCCGCTCAGGGTGAACCTAGGCGGGAGAGCAGAGGTTGAGACAGGCCACCCTTTGAGTGGCTCCATTCCGTAAGGAGGGGTCTCTGGAACGAGATCCCCAGGAGAGGGCTGCCCCCGAGCAGGGGAGTGCGTTCCCTTATAGCCAAAGACGGTGCAAAGGAACAGGGACCGTGGTGGGAAGCAGCGGGGACCGTCCTGCCAGCAGCTGACAGCAAAGGGCTCACTTTGTTCAACCTCAGATCGTTTTTCACTTCCAAGTTCTCCCAGCAACTTGTTTAAAAAGTGAGCTTCAGGAAGAATGATTCACTAACCCCAGGAACAAGTTTCCTTTCTGGACGGCACCAAAGGAAAAGGGGTTTGAAATGGGGGCCACCTCTTCCCCAAAATTACAGGAAGGAAGTTGGGGGGGGAATAATCTCAATTAGTGACAAGAAATGCCATTTGTGCAATCACCGATAGTTTAAGATGCTTTCTCTTTTCATCCTGGTGGCATTTAGCAGACTCTGCAGCCTCGAGGCGAGGTCTGTGTGTTCTGCTCTCACACTGCCTCCTCCCAAGGCCTGCGCGCGCTGGGCGCTCAGTGTTTACTAACTCAAGTGAGTTCCAGAGGCGGCTAACATTTACTGAGCAACTGTGCGATTCTTACCTCCTTGGAGTTTTCAAACAATCTCTAGTTTTTTCCGATCAACAGCCTGCTGCTCAGGTGTTACACGCCTTGCTCAAGGTCACCCTGCACGGACACCAACTCAGGTGGCCGTCCTGTCATCCTGCCATTCCCCGGGCCTTGGGAGGCAAGATGGAGGTGACCCCCCACCCCCCACCACGGCTGACTGCTGGGTGAATGATACTCTCTTTTGGAGGCAGCAGCTCTGCTGGCCCAGCACGGTCTGGCTCTGGTGACAGTCAGTGATCCCTGCCACCCCAGAGTACTCCCAGCAGGGGAAGGAGCCACCCAGGGCCAGGCCAGACGACAGCAAAGAGGAAAATCACAGTGGAACTAGCTGGTTATTACCATGAATCTCTGTGACAGAGAATCTTGGCTGGCAATGGAGTGAGGCTGGGGCACCAGAGGAGGGGTTGCAGGTGAATGGGGAGAGGAGAGCAGAGCACACTGAGTTTCAGATTCCAAAACCACCAAAGCAGCTAAGGCTGAGGGCTGTGGGGATGGGGACAAGTGAAGAAAAATAGAGGTAACATCTGAGTCTTGTCCCCGTCAAACCAGCCCACTCGGGATTTGACTTTTTAACGAGTGAGAAGGAGAGACAGGTAACGCATGCAGTGGCTCTGGGCTCTGTCTGCCCATCGGAATCACCTGTGCAGTCAAACCCCCAGAGATGCTGCTGCAGGCGTGGAGGAGGGCCCAGTCTTAGCGCTTCTTTCAGACAGGTAGGTGCGCCGCCTGGTACAAACTGGCTGGGGACAGGTCCTGCTTGGACGCTGGTGCTGCCGTCCAGAGATAGCTAGCGGGCACGTGGCACTTTTTATGAGCCGCTGCCCTATGCTTTTCCTGCCCCCCTCCCCCGATGATCACATGAACAGAGGTATTGAACCTTCCGGACAATAAGGCAGGGAGGAAGCTGGCTTCGCCATGAAGGGCTCATGGAGACATGGGGGTGTCTAAGATAGTCACAGGCCGGACCCAGAGCCCCAGGAAGCTTTACACATATGCCCCCACCCCTCAAGGTTGGGGAACCTTTACCTCAGGTAGTAAAGGTGGATTCACGGCCTGAGCTGGCCTGCGGCCCGAGTAGGGAGCCTCACAGAGGGGATATTTCCTCTGAACCAGGGGTGGGGATTATCCACGGGTGCTATCAGGTGCTAGAATTAGAACCAAACGTGGTACCATAAAAGTCTTTTTTTCAGACAAAAAGCAGAGTCTTTTGAAGAGCTAAAGCTGAAGCCAAGTTTCTTATGAGGTACAGAATGGGCCCCAAAAAATTGTTCTTTAATGCCAGTTTCAGCAACACCAGAAAAAACACACTACAAGTAAGATGCGTTTCCTCCGGGGTCTTTTCCTGACGCTGCTAGAATGGGCACACTTCAGTTCAGACCTGTGATAAAGGCCTTCCTTGCCGAGATGAGCTCCCCCACCACCCTCCAAATGAGAACCTGGTCTGTCTGGAGGCCGTGAAGAACAAGTGCCCGTCCCAATCTCATGACATCAGAGGACACGGAGCGAATGCAAGGACCTGGGTGCACCTGATGCCTTTTCTCACAACGCCCATGAAAGGGCAGAGGGTCCAAGCTCCTAGACACTCGCGCGTGTGAACAGGCATAAAGGGCACATGCCCAGCCACAAGGGCAGGAAGAAGGAGAAGGAAAAGCAGCACTGGCTCTTCTTTGCTTCTTCCTCTGCTCTGAACACTACAGGTCAGTGGGTCTCAAACTTCTCCCATCAGAATCACTCAGGGCATTAGGAAGTAACTGGCCAACGGAATTAGACCCTCTAGAGGTGGAGTCCAGAAGCCAAGGTTTCCCCGAGTCACTCTCAGCAGCTGATTTAAGTATGAGCGCTAATGTTGCTACAGGAAGGAGGGAGGAATCCAAGAGACAGAAAGGCACCCCCGGATCAAGCACTGTGGGGGATACAGGTGGGCCAGAGGGGGGTGGGCCTGGGTCTTTGCTCCCTAACTGAGGCCTTCTTTAAAACGTGCTACTGGACTGCTACCCCCTCGCCAGCCCCCATCTGAAAGGTTCACCTTCTCTTCTCTAATCCATGAAGTCACCCACTTCATGCTCATTGTCTTCCTGTAAAAGGGTGAGCAATTCCAGCAGATGGGTGTCTCTCCCGCTTCCTGTTTGCTTCAGAGACTTCCTCTAGCTGACAGTCTGCAGAGTGAGCTGATTAGGGAAACCAATCAGGCTCTGCTGACCAGAGGCTGGGCCAAGACTCGCTCACTCAAGGTTAAGTTAGCTGGGGTGGGAGGGAGGCAGAGAACCGGGTGACCCACCTGGGGCCCCACAGAGGTGGTTCTGGCAGTGACTTCAGCTACACTTCATTGTGGAAATTAGCATTCCTGAACATTCAACAGCCCAAGAGTTGGGCAAGAGAAGACTTTAGCAGAAGCAACTCGTTCGCTGAAAGAAAATGAAGTCTGGGACGCAGGGAGAGGTAATGAGGCTCAAAGGCTAAGGTGGACAACACGAAAGAGCTCGGGTCAGCTGGGGAGACGATTCACCCACAGATTCGAGAGCACAGCTCTTCCTCAATGGGGAAAACCACCGCCGGCAGCACACACGACCGGAGGACACGTTCACGGCGGGGTCACCCAGACTCTAGCTGGGGGCTGAACCAGAGCAAAGAAGAACCTGACGCCACACGAGCCACGTGAGGTGCCCACTTGCCCTTCCCCAGCAGGACAAGCAGGTCCTGGGAGACTTGGGAGGCTGGAGTGGGTTTGGTTAAAGCCAGGCTTCACCACGTGTTGGCTGTGTGACCTGGATCGAGTCATACAAGTGACCATTGTCAGCTCCAGCCCCTTATCTAGAAACTGGTATTATTTCATATTAATCACACCACGCTGTTGTCAAGGTTAAACGAAACACGGCACGGTGTGCACCGCGCCGTGAGGCTGGGGGTAAGATTCCGACAAGTGGCAGGGGCGCTGGACAGAGAGGCGAACCGTCTGTCTCACTGCCCGACTCACTGTCATGGCTCAAGAGGTGCCTGAATACCTGGCCCGACTCTTCCCTGCTACAGAGGAGGAGATGGGAGGCGAGGGGACCTGTCCAGGGCTATGGCCAGTTGGTAGCAGAGCCTGTGCCCAGAACTCATAACTCCCACCAGGCTCCTCTTAGAAAATCCTCTTAGAAAATTAAGAATATTAACAATGTCATTACATACACTAGTGGAATATGGAAAATGAGTTTGTATCAAACTTGAAAAACACGGTGCTGGCTGTTCTCTGTCCTGAATTGGGAAGCAGCTACATGGAGGTCTACCAATGTGAAACTCCATGGGCGATCTCCCTCAGATTTATATACTTCACGATAGTAGTTATGTATCAATATAAAGGTTAGAAATGCTGCTGGCATAGAAGTTTGCAAATACCAATGAGAAATTAAAGCTTTGAAATGATATGAACCCAATCTGGCTCCCCTTTGGATGAAATACTTTCTGCCTCCTCTTTAGCATAAATGCAGAATCACAAAGACTATCAAAAGATGAGGCGTGAATTAGAAGAGGAGCAAATGAGAACGAAGACATACAAACAAATGAAGGGCAAGATAAAAGATTCAGCACAAACAATATGATTGCTGCATATTTGATGAGAAGATATTCTTTGTTTATACTTAACTGCAAACTAAAGAATTTAAAAGCTGTTTAAAGCTTGACGATAATAAAAAGAGAAGCTGACATTTGTCTTCTTGACAGAGAAGAGACTGATGGGTGGTGCTCTCCAACCAGTCCAGGGACAGGTGCAGAAGAAAGTGAGGGGCTTGGGGTGGAGATGGGGGATGGAAGGACTGTGGAATCAGCGCACACAGGGCGGAGTCTGACCCGGAGTGTGTAGCAGAGGAAGTCGGATCCTGGAAGTCAGAAGCTTAAAAGCCCAGGCTGAGGTCTGGGGAGAACTCTGTTGGTGCATCAGGCCAGGGCTGGGACTCCTCAAGCCAGCAGGAAGTAGGGGGCTTAGAGGAGATGGCAGAAGAGGAAGTGGGTGCACCCTTTACACAGCTACAGCAAGATGAGCCCTTCCAGGGGAAGGGAGGCAAGTCATCCCAGAGGGTGACTCAGGGAGAGCGGGGTCCCTACCACTGGGACGGACCTTTGCATCTGCCCCAGTCGGCCCAATTCCTTTAACGGGGATTTGTTTCATTTTGACTCCCCTTGAATACTAAGACTCCGCTGGGGCTGAACGTCCAGATTTCTGAACCACAGTGAAGCCCGGATGGCGTCTACAAGAGGTCAGCTGAGGTCACCAACTCCATGAGGCTACAAAAGAGACCAGTGAGCAGAGGCAACAAGAGGCCCAAACCCTGGAGACACAGGACCGAGTGGTCCTTCACCACCCCACCCGGGTTGAACCTGGAACCTTGCCGGGAATCGGCCAGGCCAGAGTACGGGTGCTCCCGCAACCTGCCCTGTTGTGGCAGGGCCTGATGTGCCACTTGGGACAGAAGCCACACTGAGTTAGGTGGAAGCCACCCTGAGGGACAGACCCCCAGCTTCCCGGCGCCCTGCCCAGGTAGAGCACCAAGAGATCCTTCCCTGATCTGCAAGCTGCCTTTTCAGCGCTCGACAACAGACGGGTCCCCACAGAAGTGGCAAGAAGCTGAGTCAGCACTAAGTTTCAGGCTGAGGATGGAAACCTCTAATCTCTGCTCCCTCTCCTTCCTGCACCCACAGGGAAGAAGACTGCTGGGGGGGGGGCACAGCGGGGGACAACCCCACGTATATGCTGACACAGCTTGGTCAGTGTGGTCTGTCCACACTGCCCACAGAAGGGCCCCAGGACTCAGGGCAGTTCTGGGATTCTTATTTGTGGGCCTGGACGGCCAGCAGAGGAGCCAGGGGTTCGGGTGGCGGAGAAGGGAGGAAGGCCAGCCAGGGGTTCCCTGCAGCTACACCAGGCAAAGCTCGTCCTGCCTACTGATTCTAGGAGGCGCTCGGTCCTAATCCCGACATTCCTAAGAGACTACCATCCCCATGAGCCTGGTCGGTCAGCAAGGCTGGGGCAGCTTTCAGGTCCCAGCTTAGGCAGTTCTGTAAGAAGCATCCAGCAAAAGGTCAATGTGAAGTTCAGCACTTTCTGCAGCACAAATCCACATAGACATCCAGTCTCCGGTGTGTGGGCAAGGGGCTACGGCTGCGGGGGGTTCATGTGCCACTACTCAGCTCATCCCCTGCCAGTGCCAGGTGGGAAGCTAAGAAGACAGCCAACCAAGGCACACGTTCCTCCCTGGACCCAGGATGGAGCGTGGGTCCCACGGAAGCCAGTCAGCACGGACGCCGGCCCCCAGTGGACCCAAAAGTCCATGCGGTGACGCTGTCCTTAGGGCAGGTCTCACTGGAACCTCATTGGTGCCCCGCCTCCGGAAGGTCTCAGCAGGCACCAGGAAGACCAGCTGGGACAGCATCTATACCCACTGCTGCCCTAGACCCAGGACACAGACCCAGCAACTGAACAGCAGCACCTGTCCAACCAGCTACTCAGACCAACGACTGACACCTTTCACAAACTTCCTGTCTTCATCAAACCAAACAAGAAAGCCACTTTAATTCACTGCGGTCTTTGCTTTGCCCTCAGCTGCTAAACAGAGAGCAGGGGCAGAGGTCGTGTTTGAGAGAAGAGCAGGAGAAAAGAAAATCAGGTATCAGATACCAGCAACCCAAATTCCTCTTGTTCAGACACCACGGACACCGTGGCCAAAGGCTGCCCAAGCAACAAGAAACAAGATCAAAGTTCTCACTGTGGGGGGCCTCCCTGGTGGCGCAACAGGTTGAGTCTCAGCACCATGAAGCTGTCCGCGGCCACCGCAGCACGAGTTTGATCCCGGGCCAGCTGACCCACATGGCGCAGCAGACCTCTCCTGCCTCGCCTGCTGCTCCCCTCAGCAGTGTATTTCAGTCGATCTGCCTGTTCTGCTCCCCACTCTGTCTCTCACCACCCCACACCTCTGGCCTACAACCCAGTTCTTGTATGCATAAATAAATAAATCTTTAAAAAAAAAAGTTCTCACTGTGGATATGAGGGACAATGGCTGCTTTCGGGAGCCTAGACGGCAAGCGACAATTTCTTTAATTGTCTGACTTTTTCTTTAACTTCTTCCGAACAAAACGGAGGATGGCACCAGATGAAGAAATCAGACAATAAATGGGTCTAAACAAGTTTTAGCGAATGAATCAAACTTCTATTTCCATGGCCCCAAATTTTCATAAGACTGTTAGAGGTGGACAGAGGCTGGAATTGGGGGTTGAGGGTTGGGCGGGAGAAACCAAGGGCACTGGCAGATGAAAAGGCCAAACCACAAAATTCTCAATGGCAGACTAAGAGTTTCCTTTGTTTTAACAGCACAAAACACCACACCTGACACACAGTAGGTGCTCATAAACATGGTGGACCGAGTCTGCAACAAAGGTTGGGCTTGGTTAGGTCTGGCAGTCGAAGGTGTACACACACACCCACCTGCTAGAGCAGGATCCCCTGACAGAACCACAGTCCAGTGACAAGAGGACCCCCCCCTACTCCAACCCCCCAGGACCCTTAGGTTCCTTCTGCACAGGGGTTAAGGGTTCAGGCACCTGAGCAGACAAACTTCGGTCACATCCTGACGCTACCATTTACAGGGTGACCTTGAGTTGTGTCACTGAATCCATTTCCTCAGGTGGAAACGTAGAGACATTATCCCCCAGCAAAGGGCCCGGCTCAGAGTGAGCACCAGTCACCGTTATAGGGCAGGGGGGCCGCTGCCCCAAGAAGTCCCTGTGAAGCAAGGAGACTGCTCAGTCAGAGCACTCAGATTTCACCCCCGGACCCCACCCTTCAGTGCCTCTCCTTTGGCAAGAACGCCGAATGAGACAGCTGCTACGGTCGTAACGTTTGTCCCTGAAAAATCCATACATTGAACTCCCAATCCCTGAAGCGATGGTATGTGGAGCCAGGGTCTCTGGGAGGTGACTTGGCCATGAGGACAGAGCCCTTATGATGGGACAGTGCCCTCTTCAGAAAGGTTCCAGAGCGCTCCTTGGAACACTCTCTGGAACCTCACAGGCTCCAGGACTGTAGCAAATAAATTTCTGTTGTTTGTAAGTCACTACTTTGTTATGGTGACTCAGACAAACTTAGGCACCGACTCCTGCCAGTGTCCCAGGAGAGGGGCCAGCTCATGCCTGACATCTTCTGTCCTGTCAACAACCCACCTTTGTACTCTCTGGAGACGGGCTTCCAAAGCCACAAGAATGGGGGGGATCACCACCATCCAAAAAAATTAGTACAAAGTTGAAGCCCTCAGCCAGGTAAACCATTAATTCCCTAAAAAAAAAAAAAATGCCCCATGACATGAAGCATCTTACAACCCAAATACCCTTCCTTCTAGCTCAAAATCTCTTTCAGGAAAGGGAAGAAATAGTTCACAGTGGACAGGGGGAGGGGACAGGAATAGGACAGCTGACCAAGAAGCCGAGTTCCTTTTTAAAAAAACCAGGCTGAAAATGCTAGAGGTTTTAGAAATCAGCGTCATTAGGAGAGCGACACAAGGCCTGAGAGAGGCGTCAGGGCTGGGGAAGCCACCGCCCCCTCCCCCCACCCCCCTACCCCCTGGGCCCGGGAGCTCCATGGCCACCTGAAGGGGACACACGGAGCTATGAATAAACAGCAAGAGGCTTGTAAACCAACTCCTGGTGGGATCCCAAGTTAGTGTTTCCAGCAGGGCTCAAGTTACACTTCTTCAGAGGGTGACAGTACAGTGGAAGGATTTAAGCTGTTCAATGATTCAGGGTCACAGCTCCCAGTGACAGCCTGCCTGAGCCCCCCAGGAGCCACAAACCCACAGCCCTCCTGAAGGGGAGGTCTGTTCTTGGATGCCTGCAAAAGATTCTGCTCCACGCTGTGCGGACTCTGGCTAGGTAACTTAGCACCTGAACTAGAGAATGATTATGTTCCACATCTCCCAACTCCAGAGTAAATATCAACCTGACCATTTCTGAGCCAACATGCCAGGCAGGGGTATGCTGACCATATGAATATGCCTGAGTATGAGTGAGCGAGCAGGGAAGCAACAGCCCGCTCTTTAGGTCAAGTCCCAGGATTCTCCCAGGGGAGATTTTCCAGGTACGTCACCTTCTCCAACTTTGGAGTCTTCAGTGACTAACCATCAAGAGAAAAAAGACAACTGAACCCATTCACACAGTCTACATCGACATGCTTGAGAGGAAGTGCTTGCTGAAAAGCCAGTGGCCTTGGAGAGGCCGCCAACGCTAGGACTCGGCAGGAAATAACACGACGTGAGCCCGGAGCATCGCGGAGTGCTGAAAGTGACCAGGCACTCACAACCGAAGACAAGGAAGGCCCCGTAATGATGGAGGCTGGTCAACGGGCGCCAAAGAGCTCTCAATGAGCAAAGCTGGGACAATTGGAGCAATAGAGTAGCACTGGATTATAAACCAAAGTGAAAACTGATGTCCACACTGACAGAGATAAATGGGGGAGAACAGAGATCTCACCAGGACAAGAATCCCAATAATGGAGGTGGAGACTCTGTCCTCGGGGAGAGGGGCAGACTTCCCCACTCCTCACGGGTGGGCTACATGTGGTGACTTCATTCCAAAGGGGCGATGGGAACTTCACAGGGAGAAACCTGACAGGCGTCACCTCAACCAGGGGACTGAGGCTGGCAGCGACAGGTTAATGGTGTCATTGTTGTCTGCCTGCTCCCTAGAAAGCGTGGGAAAGGCACTTCTGTGATCCTCTTCCCAAAACCCATCATCCCATTTGTCGTGAGACAAACATCAGACAAACCCCAATTGAGACACACTATAAAACACCAGGCGAGTGTTCCTTAAAATTGCCCAGGTCATCAAAAACGAGGAAAATCTGAGAAACTGTCAGAGTCGAGAGCATCCTGAGGAGGCCTGATGATGAGGCTCTGCTGTCGGGGATCCCTCATGGAAAAGGGGTCTGAGATCAAAGGCAAGGAAATCTGAAGGAAGTTTGGACTCTAGTTAATAACAAAGTATCCACACTGATTTACTAAGAGTGAGGAAAGCATCACCCCCCTCTAAGGATGGTAATAATGGCAGAAAGTGGGTGGAGGGTATTGTGGAAAAACTACTACCTTTGCAATTTTTCTGAAATGACTCTGAAATAAAAGCTTCTCTCAAAACAAAACAAGGCACAGCTCGTCGCGTGACAAAACGCGCACCAAGGACTGTAGTCACCATGAACTCATGTTTGTAGAAGCGAGCTGGGCCGACAGGGGTGCGGGGAGGTGGGTGAGAGCCACAGAAATACAAAAAAGGTCTCGTTCCCCATCGCTTTGCTACAACATCACGGAGAAAACAATCTGTGATGGGGGCTGCTGTGTGAAGCGGGCAGTTCTCCAGGCTGGCGCAGGTTCTCTCCGGGTTGCCCTCACACCCCAGAAGTGTGCACGTGAGCTTCCCTGGAGCGGCACAGTGGCCTGGCCTACCACGGGTGTGGTGTGGTGAGCCCAGGATGGGGGGGACGTCCATCCCGGTGGGCTCTCGCCTCTGCCCAAGCTGCTGGCATGGGTTCCAGCTACCCAATAAACAGGCTGGAAAATGAATGAATGGGTACAAGTTATTGTGAAATATTGGATGTGTTCTGGGTTTTTACTTAGACATTTCATGATGTGTCTGTGACCAGCCATCCGCCACAGGAACTCAACCCTTGTTTCTCGCAGTCTATAGTATTCGGCTTCATTATACGTCACTTCCCTTAAACTTGCAGTTTCCAAGAACTTACAGATAATACCAAGTGACTATAGTCCAGGGTGAGGAGAGGGCAACACTCCAAGCCCGCAGACTCAGGGCAGGGGAGCTCCAGGGCCGCGCCTGTGCCCCACGCAGGAGGGCTGCTCGCACCACTCCACGGTCTACAGAGCTGCTGGCACCGCCTCCCTAAACCCACCTCCCTCAAGAAGGCGCCCTGTGCAGATGTGCAAGTAGCAGCTGGGGCCAGAGTTAATGCACTTCTGTGGATCCTCGCTGAGCCCTGGCCGGGGGCTGCTGCCGCCCTACCACGCACAGCTGCGGCAATACGGCTCCCTTCCCCAGGAACCCCTCACGGCAACAGTGATCTGGGGAGTTCCATCCTCTGGAGACTGAGTTTGTGACCTGGTCCTCCCTGCCCGCACAACAACCATACTGTAGCGTTCATCTTATTTACCTGTCTGCTCTGTCTGTGAGCAATTTTTTGGAGGGAAGACTGAAGAACGGCCCAAGTGTCAGGATCAGATGAAAGCGGGTGAACCCCAGGTTGACAAGCAAGCTATGTGAGCTTTAGAAGTGCGTGTATGGGAACTGGCCTGACACTGGCTTCCAGGGCAGGAGTGAAGGGGCCACCCTTACCTTGAACCCCGCAGTGGGCACCCACCATGCTGGTGCATGGCAGGTGCTGGACACAGAGACAAAACGACCCGTGCCCCAGCAGGCTACACACCACCTGGGAGGCAGACGAGTAATGGGAGGCGAGCACAGGGAGTCCCATCCTCAGCCTGCCTGTGGGGAGGAAGGGCTCCGGAGGAAGCAGGGTGACAGCATTCCAACTGAGTTTGGGGAAGAAAGTGGGGGGCTGCAGCTCCCAGGCAGGGAGGCAGAGAGCCTTCTGGGCCAAGAGAAGCGCACACACTCCAGAGACAGCACTGGGCTGCACGGGCTCCGTGCAGACTCTCCACTCTGTCCCCTGCTCTGCCACTCACCACAGAGCCTGTGACCATAACGTGGGGCCTTCCTCCCGAGGCGGCTGGGGGAGCCGAGGGGTCAGAACATACAGAGGGCTCAGAAGATCACCTGTCTGTGGTAAGCAAAGCTCAAAGAGCTTAGCTGCGACTTACACTGCTGTTTCTACATAGGTCTGTCCACCCTGAAAACCACTGCCATGTGACACCAGGCTACTAATGGTAGGAGGAGGCAGAGAACTCCTTAAGGAATATCCCAGTTCTCTGCCAATGCTCTAGACAGCACTGTTACCTGGACTTGGGGACAGCCTAATTTATAAGTCTTTCCTGAAGTGGTGTCTCTAAAATGGCTCCAAACAAGCACCCTGACTCAAGTCAGGGGAGAGAAAAAGCAAAACCCAGGAATCTGTGACTCAAACCCAAAACAGTGTGCTGCAACGAAAATATTGTCTTCAAGTTTCCTGTTTTAGCTTAAATTCACATAAACTTTGCATTCCAGTAGATCCAGAACTATTTTAATGCGCAAATGTTTAAAAGCAAGCAAGATGGAAGTGCCCAGAAGATGCAAAGCCCTCACTCAGGCTCTTTGTATCCACCGCACACGACCCCAGCAGGTCGGGGAACCCCAGCAGGGTGGGGAACCCCAGCAGGAGCACCACAGCCATGGCTAAGCATTCTGGAGATGGGAAGACTATCCACATCAACTGTTTAGAATCTACGAGACAGGACAACATGTGAAGCCATCAAGCAAAGCACCAGGCTTCACAGTGACACGCGGTATGAATGTTGAATCAGAATTCTAAGGGAGGAATCCTGTGATGCATCTTCCAAATGCCACGGACCCACAAAACTGCTATTTGTGAGTTGTAAGTTCTGTACCAGGGAATGGACTCACCCTTTCACCCTTTGTTCCTAATTCTGCAAAATATTTTATATCCCCACTATACTGGCAACTAAGGAGGTCAAGTAACAGTCCCTAGACCATACAACTTAAAATGGGGAGTCAGATGTGAACTCGGGTCTGGATGATTCCAAAGTTCTAGGGCTTCCAGCCCACCACACTGCCTCTCTCTTTACCTTAGAGGGAGAAAGTTCTGAGAAGTGCCTGGTGGGGCTGAATTTAAATATATACCCTTGCTCTGTTTCCCTGTAAATTCTAGCGAAAAGTGATCCTGGTGGAGAGTTACATTCTTCCCACCTGCAAGCAGGAGGTAGCACCAAAGCAGAGTCAGGGGGCTAAGCAAAGGTCAGCCCCACTGGTTCCCTACACCCTTAGCCTGCTCCGAGGGACCCCTCAGTCCACTCACTTTTACTTTCATTTTCTAGCCATCACGACTTATAGGTTCCCAAGAAATGAAAGGCATGCAGATGTCAGCAAGTTCTCAGGTCCTGAAGAGTACTACTTGGCAGTCGTAACTGCCATGGGCCCCAGAGGCAGAGGAGAAGGGGATTAAGAAAGAGGACAGGAAGGTGAGGAAGGGATGGGGAGGAGCAAGGAAACAGGGGATGTCAGTGATGAGGAATGCTGACGGGTCTGCACTTGGCCTGTGCTTGTCACCAAAGTGTCCACTCTTTTAAAGAACTGACTGACTGAAGGCCCATTCGCAGGGAAGATGAGGCACATCTTGTCCCAATCTTGAGCTCCAAGCCCCTGCTCTCTGCCACTTTCCGTATGGTCTACGGTAAGTTATTTAAATTCCTTCAGCATCATCTCTAGAGTGGAGATACAAATCCCACTATTTTCCAGCACTCTTGTGAGGAACATGTACAAAAAGAACTTTGCAACTTGAAGACGATTTCTAAAAATTAGTTGTTACCACCCCTCTTTAATATAAAGGTAGAAAAAGGCCAACTAGCTTTAAGTAGCAATAGTGCAGAGGAATGGCACGGAGAGGAGGGGCTTCTGCCCCACATAGAGCCTCCCTCTTTCCACCCAGTGGCGGCAGATCTCTCCTTGGACTCTATAATCTCGATGTCAGAAGTGGCTGCCTAACCACCTGTTGTACTGGGGCCTTCTCGGCTCTCTGAAAGGGAGAGCTGCTTTCAAAAGACTGTTTCAGAATCAGGGCTAGGAGAGCATGTCCAGACCAAGAAGGTCCCTTCGGAAGACTGATCACCCAAAGAGCCCCAGATTCATGGCCTACTATTGAGGAAGTAAATTTGGTCACACTAATAGCCAGGTGAGTGGGAGGCCTCTCTAGCCTTGCCCCTTGCAGGCACAGGCTGACCAGAGCAGAGAAACTAGGCTGGGGGAGAAATTCCAACACCCTCCAAAGACGTCCATACAGAGAATCTGTGATCCAACTATTGAAGGAAGGCTTTTTTGTTGTCCTATAAGAAGTGAAATAACTGCACCGCAGGCCTAGCTCAAGGCTGTAGGAAACAATCACTGATGACTGTCCAGAAGTCAAAAAGCTCTCCAGACAAAAAGAAAAAAATCTTGAGCACCTTTAAGTAGCATCCAAGGGCAGTAAAGGTGCCCAGAACACTGAGCCACAGAAATGCCAAAGACTGCACTGTCTTCCTTCCTTTCCTCCACTGTAGATAGCAAGGGTCAGTCATGGCCTCAGAGTCAGGTTGCCCTCATTAAGGTACAGTCTCTGGCCTGTACTTTGGCCACATAACAAAGAACCTCCCAACTTGATCTGAGACAGCAGCCATTTCACACATTTAAGTACCCAAGCAACAGACAGGATCATATGTCAGTACAGGGAGTCTCCTGGAAAGTCTAGAAGGAACTAGCATTTTTCTGGCATGTATGGGAATTCCCTGGGCTACAAAGATTAGCACATTAAGAACACAGAGGTACCATTATGATCTTAACTTATTTCTCTACTACCTACAATTTGTCCAAGCCTAAAAGGAAATGGAGATAGACCCTAAGACTAGAAGTGATGGGGACCTGTTGATTAGGGTGATGTGTGTGTGCAAGCGCTCTGGGGTGGGAGACAGCCGAGGACCCTTCCATTCCAGACTCCTCATTCCCCATCTTTTCCTCCTCCCTACAGGCAAGAAGGCAGCAGTCCCAGAAGGAGCAGTCCCTCAGTAGCAGCCTGGAAATCACTCACGTGCTCTAGGAGGACAGTGCTGAGCCTGGAGCAAGGGGGGAGGAGGAGAGACAGAAGATAATGAATGGGCAGATCCACCCTGATCTGTGATCTGTAGCTAGAATTAAGCAAACCTCAGCTAAATTCTTGAGAGGCAGGAAGAGAGATACTCAGAGAACAAAACTAAGGAACAATATAACTGGAGGACAGGCTTAGGGGCAGAGGGGCTGAGGCAAGGAGAAAACAGCTCATTCCTAAAAAGTAACCCAAACTGTGCTGAGATACTGTTTGGCTCTCTGGCTTGAGAAAGAGAGGAAGTAGGAGTTGTGGGAGCATGTGGTGTGCAACGATCTCTCCTAGGACCACCCCCCCCACAAAAAAAAAAAGAACCGAGGTAAAATTCCTCTAGGGCTGAGGGCACAATTATTTTTTTGTGGGACGGGGAGGGGAGGAAGGTGAGAAAAATGACGACAGACAACACTCCTCGCCACCTCTAAAAGAGAAAGGAGACAGCTTTTTTGCACCAGGCAAAGACTCCTCCAATTCTAGGAGCAGAGGGAGCGGAACTTAGGGTCTCTCCCTCCTACAACTGAACTGGACAGGCCACAGGAGAGCCCTGGGGATAACCCAATGCTCACGAAAGTCAGGGAAGAGAAGGGGAAGAAGGGACCCCCTGTGGCCCGACGTCTGGGAAGCCCCTGGAGAGAGGGCTACGGATCGGGGGAGGGGTCAGTACCCCCCAAGCCGGGGTTGGGCGGGAGGAAGGCCTGCCCCGAAGAGGATTTGACGCGAGCGGGACACGGATCCCGGGACAGGCACACTCACGGCGGCTCCGGGGCGGCGGCGTTACTTGGGGCCGGGGCTCGGACAGGTTCCGATCCTCTCCCCCCGGCGGTGTCCCAGGCTCCGGCCTCCACTTCCGCCTTTCAGCCGCTCCGGATCCGGATCTCCACCTGCGACCCGCCCCTCAATACTCCCAGGTGACTGGCAGGGAGGAGAGACCAATGGGGGGCACTCCTGGCTGACTCAGAAGCAATGCGAGTCGGGTACGCTGCAGAAGCGGCAGTGCGCGCGCGGGGGACGGCGGGACTTGTAGTTCTTGTCGCTGGGAGGAGCCGGTGGCCGCCTGAGACTCAGGCTTAGGGTGGAGCCGGCTGCTGCCAAGGCGGAGCCCAGCCGGGAACTTTTTAAGGGCAGGCGTGCCAACCGCGTTACGGCTGGTTCCAGGCGCCCGGAGGGGAGGCGGATGGCAGAGCGTTGGAAGAGGGCAGAGGACTGTGCGTGCAGAATTAAGAAAAGAAAAACATGGTGTGAGCCAGTGTGCACTGCAGGCTGAGTGGACCAGTCCTGTGACTCGTTAACCGGAGCTCTCATCCGCACATTGGGGCCAAATTAGCTGTGGGAACCGCACAGTTGGGGATACTCCGTGATGGGGAGGTGATAGAAGCTCCGTAGAAAATTTTCTCTGGAGGCTACTGGGTGAGATCAAAGGAAGCGCTCCAACCACTGCCCAGCTGTAAATCGGAACTGCCTCTGCCTCCCCTCTTCCAACCAGAACCAGCTCTGGTCTCTGACCCAAGTGCAGAACTCAACCATTTCGGTCTCATCTCTCCCCATCCATAAGTACACATCAAAACACTTCTGTTTGCTCCCACCTCATCCCCACACCCCCTGACCTGAGCTTTATTCAGTCCCAGCTACAGATCACCGTGGCTCTGTCCCTATGGGTCAGTGCTACTTCTATTTTTTCTACTTGAGCCCCTTAAGGTGGATTAGAACCAAAACCGCTTCTGCCCAGTCCCCACCCCTCAATACAAACCAGTAGTACCTCCTCTGCTTCTGCATTTCATCCCCAGGGACACTACTCAACCCCTAAGTAGTCAAAGCTCACCCCAGAGACAGCTGTGGGCATTGTTCCCAATAGTCACCAGCCAACACCAGTCATCCTCAAGCCTGAGGTGACTTGTCTGGAATAACCTGCCACAAAGCTGTCCACACCTACGTCTATCTGGTCACCACGCTGGCTCTCTCCAACAACATCCATAACATCCCTCAGCCATCCCCCAGTGATGATCAGGGAAAGACAGCTAAGAAGACTCGGAAGAGCAGAAGGGATGATGCAGAGTGGGATTCCTAGTAGGTTCTTGTGGATGACAAATGTTTCCCCAAACCCTGCTGTGTGTCCCCTGCAATAGACACAGAATCGGTTATACAGGATTGGTGGCGAGTCCTGTGGGTCACCTTTCCAGAGCTGGAGGTGGGCCTGGACCAGGACTCTGTCCCTCCTATACTGTGTCTGAATCTATGGGTGGGGGGAGGAGGGGCTGTAACAGGCCCATAGTGACTCATTAAGGTTTCTGCCTCACCCCTGGGGCCTCTGGTGGCTGAACGTGGTGCCAAGTGGATTGGTTGGCGCCTTTGCCCTTCCTAGAGACAGCAACAGGGCCCTGGGGTACAGTGCAGGAGCGACTGCCATGTAGGCTGCTCCAAAGCCCTGGAGTTCTCAGACCAACCCCCAGAACCAAGCCAGAGCCAACTACTACAAAAATAAAGCATTTATTTCCTATCCAAAAGTGAGTCCCGAGTGTTGGGCGGTAGAGGAGTGCTGGAGACTAGGGCGAGTGTGCAAGGAAGTCAGGGCCCTGAGTGAGACCAGGCTGGAAAGTGGGGAGAACGGGCTGAGGTCTGGGGGTGTGGGAGGGATAGGGGGTGCTGCTGGGACTGTTTCAAGTTGCTGGCAACAGAAGAGACCACCTTCAATGACAGCCTGCAGAGAGACAGAAACAGACATGTTGACAGGCCCAGGGCTGGAACTAGACATTGCCCCCCGAGCCCCCACTAGGGTGCGGGACCCTGGGAGCACACTCTAAGGCGGGGCTTTCAAACTCACATGCCCACAGAGACCAGAGAAAGAAGTGACGGAAGCTAGCTGGGCGTCAGAAGATCAAGAAACCTGGGGATTGGGGAGAAGTGGGGTGTAGGACCCACCTAAAGAGCAGAGTTGCCACCTGACACCAGCCACTGCCAGGTGAAACATTGGTCCAGGGGCACCAGCTCTCCCAATTTTTAAAGAAAAGCTGAAATCTGAGGACTTTCATGTTAACTCTTCTGTTGTCAGCTAATTCATTGGTTGTAAAAATGCAGTGAGAACTGAAGAATCCATGTCCAGTAATTAGCTTGTTTCCCGCGGGGGTTGTGGGGGGAAATGAGCCCCTCTAGCCTGGGCTGGTGTGGGGGTGTGAGGGTCTAAGAAGTCCTGGGTTGTTCAAGTGCCAGACAGGACTTCAAACCTCAAATCTACCCCTCTGGAGGTGATACTGCTCTCAAGGTCTCCAGCGGAGGCTTGGGGGCTGGGACAGAACTCAAAAGGTGACTAAACTTCTGTACAGCGGAATCTGCCATTTGTCCCTCTCCCTATAGACCCCAAGTTCTGCCTGCTCTTGCCTCCTCCACCTTCACTTATCTCGCTGGATCTGGGACCTCTCCCCTCCCCTCCCCTCCTGCACCCCCATCTGTACCTGCCTTCAGGTCCTGCGTAGAAAGCAGGACATCTCATCTGCCCAGCCTGAGAGGCACTGCGTTCAGTCTCATGGCTGTTGGACTCCACGGCCTCAGGTGGCTCTCCTCAGAGAGGCGGACGGGGGAGGTTTGGAAAAGGGACAGCATGAGAAGTGACCAGGCTTTGTTAAAAAGTCCAGAGAATCCAGAGCCAACCAGACCTGCTGATGGCTGCTGACCCGAGGCAGGAGGCCAAGGGGCCCAGCCCCTCCCTGGGTGGCAGGCAGCAGTGTCCACCCCAGACGGGCCTGGGCCCAAGGCCGGGGTCAGTGGAACGTGTCAGACCTGGACCGGAAGCCGTGCCTCATGAGGCTGGGGGTCGAGGGTGAGGCCTCTGGTACTGGAGAGGGCCCCACGGGGTCAGGCTCTGAGGGGTAGGGGGACAGCACGGAGGGTCTCAGGCCAGTGGGCGCAGCCCCCATCTCTGCTGTTCCTGCACCAGCCGCGCAGTGGACCTCAGCGAGAGTAGTGTCCTGGAGGCCAGGCGGTGGTCTGGACAGACAGACAGGGAGGCCCGGAGGCCTCAGCTGGGGGCAAGGAGGGGCCGTGTGGCCTGGGGGGCCCAGCCTGGCCTGCAGCAGGTCCATCATGTGTCGAAGCTCCCGGCTCAGCTGAGATACTTCCTGGTTGAGACGGGAGATCTGGTGGAGACACATCCAGTTGTTTCCCAGGTGCCACGATGACCATCACCTAGGTGTACCCCTCTCTACAGGTCACAAAGCTTTTTCACAATCACTGTGCATGGCCACCCTGAGAAGCAGGCAGGGCAGGGCTTGTTTTCTGTCTAGATGTAAATACCCAGCATCTTTCCGAAACAGATTTGGTATCGGAGCTAATAAGGCTCTCCCCATCCCCTGCCCTGTCCTTCGTGAGAGACAGCGACTGTGCTCACTGAGGCCGCTGGGAAGAGGCAGCCTCCCTCCCTGGCGGGCCCCTTATGCATGCTCAAGTGTCCTCTCGGTGCCTTTCAAGTTCCAGTGAACCAACTGAGAACTTGTCAGAGTGGCAGGTCCTGCCACAGACATTCCAAATTGGGGAGGCCCAGGAATCTCTGTTTGAATGGGTTCTCCAGGCCCTGATAGATCCCCAAGTTTGGAGAACACTGGCCTAGAACTGAGGGGTGCCTGAAGCAGCGAGAGGAAGCAAGGCTTGCCTCCATCTTTCTGAACATGACAGGCCCCACCCCTAGCCTTTATGTGGCCAACCCCTCGCCCGCCCCTCGGGATGCCTGATGTTTATCAGAACCTGGGAAGGCCCACTCCCTAGGGCTGGGCCTGGCTGCGCACTGTGGCGACAGCTCTGAGATCCCTGGGGAGGAGGCGGAGGCATACGGGATCTGGCTCTTCCTGACCAGGATTTAGACATTAGGGTTTTGGTCCCCCAGGGCGGAAAGTCTCTCGTCCTCCTCCTATGTCTGCTTAACATTCCATTCCCGGGGAGTGGGGGAAGGACTGGAGTATGGACTGGGTGGGGGGCAGGTCCCTTCAGGAGGGAACCCCACGGGGGTGGGGGCCAGGAGTTGCTCTGTTCAGGCTGGACAACCTGAGCCAGCTGGGAGGGAGAGGAAGCCAGTCACTGAGTACTCTCAAAGCACCAGGGGCTGGGGCCCCACACATGCGCTCTCACCTCATCCTCGCAGCAACTCAGAAGAACGGGGGTTTCGGGTGTTTCCCATTTTTAAAGGAGGAAATTGAAGTTCAGAGTGGTTGTGGGACTTGCCCGAGGTCATCCAGCAAATGTGAATATTTGAATTCAGGACTCTGCCTTCAGACCCTGAAATGCTCCCTACAAGGTACATATCTGACCCCAAGATGATATCCTCCAGGTTGAAGGGAGAAGCCGGCCCCAACCCACCTCTTGGTTCAGCCTGCAGACCTTTTCCTTCACCTCCTCAGCCTCAGAGGCCAGTTCCTGGCTTGGTGTGGCTCCTGCAGGCAGAAGGGGGTGAAGGGGTGATGCAGGGTGAGTTCAGGGAGCAGGAGTGTATAGCTTGGGTCGTGCCTCTCCTCAGGGCAGGCAGAGAGCAAGGGAGGCAGCTGCGGAGTCAGGAGATGGGAGCCAAACTCCTCAGACTGGTTTAGAGGCCCTGTGACTTCCCCTTACCTGGCCTCATCCACCCCCACCCCACCCCCACCTCACCACGGTGCTTCTTGTTGATATCTGAACAAAATATGCTCTTCTTGTCATGCTTTTATGCCTTTCAACAACTGCTTAGCTCCTCCCCTCAAACTCCTATCCACCCTTTGAAACCCACTACAAATGTCCCCTCTTCTAGGAGAGTTAGGGGCACCCTTCTTCTAACCTAGAGCGCTGCTCTCCTTTCAGTACTGAGTGCTGAGCATGCCATTCTGGAATCATTTAGCTGAGGACACAGGTGTCTCCCCAGCTAGATTGTGGGCTCACTAAGAGTGTGGGCCAAGTCTGTTTTATCTGTGCATTCCCAGCACAGCACCTGCACACAGTAGGTCCTTAGTACATGTGAGCTGTCTGGCTGGCTGAAATGAATGGCTGACTGTAAGTTCAAGTTCACTGATGACCCTTACCTGTAGGAGGGGCCTGCACACGGGGCCTAGGGTGCTCAGGCCTCCTGCTGAACCGGAATGTAGGGGCCTCTGCTGTGCTGCCAGAGTCCTCAATGCCATCCACTATCCTGGGATGGGGGCAGTGGTAGTCAGTCCCCGGGGAGCGGGGCGGGGTTGGGGCCAGAGCAGAGCAGGCAGAGGGTGAACGAGGGCAGCAGTGCCAGGGAGCTGGGGAGGAGCAGCCATCAAAGAAGGGTGGGGTTGCAAGCTGTGGAGGGATCAGGAAGAGTGGGGCACAGACGGGGCAGAGAAAGGAAGGAGCGCTGGATGAAATGTTGGGGGTCAGAGCCCAAAGAAGGTTCTGGAAGCCAGCAGGGGAATGGGGAAGGCAGGAGAGGCTGGCATCTCACCGGGGACTGAGGTCCAGAGGTCCGAAGGTTCCCAGTGGGGGAATGAGAAGCTGGGGGGGTTTCCAGGTGGCAGAGCCCCTGGGGGGGCCATGAGGGGAGGGACTGTGGCCCCGGCCAGCCGGGGCAGGGGAAGGAGATGGAGACAGGGAAGGGGAAGAGACAAGGGCTGAGAATGGAGGCAACTCCTCGCCCAAAAGGCTGACCAGGGAGCCCCGGGGACGAGCTGGGCTGAGGTTGGGCAGCAGGAGGGGCCGGCGGGGCCTGGGAGCACCCGCAGGCTCTGCCCCGGCCTCGGTCTCTGTGATGGACGGCAGGGTCTTGTCTGAAGAGGAGCCCAGGCTTTCCGAACGGGGCTGTGAACAGAGGGGGCAGCTGACGTCACAGGACAGTGAACACAGGCCCCTCATCAGGCAACAGCCTTCACCGGTGGGTGCTGCTGCCACCCCTCTCCCTTCTCCCTGCAGCAGAGGAGCCAAGAAAAGGTGTCCCCAACTCCTCTCCCAGCTTCTCCCCCATGCAACCTCAACACCATAAGGAAGGGACTGTTACCTGGGAGAGGCGAGGGGATCGGGCAAAGCGGCCGAGGCCCTGTGGGGACACAGGGGGTTCAGGCGGACTCCCTCCCCATGCCCCTGTGCATCACCGCCTAGTCCCCCCCTTCAGTGCTGTGGGGTTTGAGAGCGGCAGTCCTTACTGTGGAATTGAGTCAAGGGTACCTCCAACTCTGACTCAGAAATTCTGAATGGAAAAGACTGAAAAGCAGTAAAAGACAAAGGCCTAGAGTGCAAAATACAGACGGGCCCAGGGCTGAAAACCAAACAGGCTCAGGAAGTGCATGGGAAGTGGAGAAGAGGAAGCCCCGAGGGGGTGATGCCCGTCCAGATGGGAGGACCATTTCCAAAGCGAGGGTCTTGAAAGAGTCTGGGGTGAGGAGGAGAGATGCCCACAGGACATGATGAATAGGGGCGGAAGAGGAGGCGAGATGGTCCACGGGCGTCGGGTGAAGGCCAGTGGAGTAGGGCAGTGGGATAGGGTGATGCGAAGCATGTAAGGGGCGCTGGAAAGGGGAGCCAGGGTGGAAGGAGACACAGGCTGCTCAGGAAATACATGGCAAGTGGAGAAGAGGAAGCCCCCGGGGGCTGGGGGAAGTCTGCTCTGAGGGAGGGGGTTTCAGAGGGGCGGAGGCCATGGGGGGTCGACATACATTGGTGTCAGAGCCTTGGCGCAGGTTGAAGGTGAGGTCCCGGGACAGACCAGCCCGGAAGGCAGCCCCGTACTCAGGATAGAGCCTCAGGACCTCAGCCAGCCCTCGACTGCTCAGCTGCTGTAGGCCACAGTAGGTCAGTGCCTTGACGTCAGCGCTGGTCTTCAGCACGTAGCTTGGGACTGCCCCTGACCCAGGCTCCTGCCCGGGCTCAGCGATATCTGCTCCAATCAGGTCCCCCTTCCCTGTGGGTAAAGGATAGGACAGTCAGCTGGGCCGAGGGACCAAGAGGGTCTCAGTAGTCAGCGGATTTGAGAGAGGATCAGGGTGTCTGAAGGGTGGTTGAAGTTGGGGCTATCAGTGGGATTGGGGGAACTAATCAGTGGAATTGGGGAAAGGTCAGTGGAGAATGACGGTGAAGTTGGGAGCTGGTCACTGGGAGACCAGCAGTGCTGGAAGAATGGTCGGTAGAGCTAGATGATCAATAAAGAATGGCCGGAGGGACCAATTAAGAGGTAAAGGTCAATGGAATTGAGGGTCAATGGGAAAGGCTCAACTGAGTTGGGGGGACAGTCCTTGGGGGAGCATTGATGGGCTCTGAGGGATGACCACAGGGCTTAGGGGATAAACAGAGGGGAACAGTCAAGAGGAGATGGTAGCCGGGTGATGGGCCAGGAAAGAACGGTTCAGCGGGAATCCCAGGTGTCAGTAGCCTGGATTTCTGCCCACCCCAAAGCTTTTGGGGGAAGCTTCCGGGGAGGCAGCGGGCAGTGGGGTCCTCACCCAGGATGGCCAGCACCATGTTATCCCGGAGCACCTCGAGTGAGCCGGAGCAGACATAGTAGTGCGCCTGCAGGGCGTCCCCACGGCGTAACAGGTACTCTCCCGGGGCGCAGAATGAGGTCTTGATGTGCAGGGAGAGGGCGCGAAGGCAGCCCCTGCTTGCTGCTCCAAACAGGGGCAGCTGCAAGATCTCCCGGTTGAGGTGCATCGCGATGTCAGCTCTCAACTCATCTGGGAAGTCACGCAGCAACTGCAAAAGGGGCACAGGTCATTCCGGCCATCCCCCTGCAGCTGCTACTTGAACTCTACCAGTGCGCTGAGCTCTCTCCAAGCTGCCCTTCACTTGGAAGGTACCGACTCTGACCTTCAGAAGGACTTCTACAGGGCTAACCTGTTTCGCGTGTGTATGGACCTCCCAACCCAGTTCTGGGACACACACAAGGTCTTCCCAGGTCTGTTCATTGCCCGTGGCTATCCAAGCTGGTCATTCACACATGCCCTGACTACTCAGCCCCACACTTGGAAGGCCCAACCATGGGTCAGCCCCAGCCATCAGGAGACTGGGAGTCAGCTCTGCTCCCAAAGTCCTGTGCACCTTGGGCAATCAATCCATGCCCGCTTTCTGGGCTCAGTCTCCCCACTGGTAAAACACAGGGTTACACTAGACCTTGAGTGTCACCAATGACCTCCTGGGGGTCAAATGAGTTTCATCAAATTCCATCACAGTTTCACCTTCATCTTATGGGGTCCCTCGGCCACTCTGGCTTCTTGACCTCCCCTCTTCTCCTCCCACCTCTGTGACTCTTCCTCAGCCTTCCTCCTCGGCTTCTCACTCCCCACACTTTCTCCCTGCATCATAGCAACCAGCTCCGTGGCTTCCCCACTCCCTGTGAGTGGTGAGCCCAACATCTGGGCCCCCTACCTGTTCGCTCAGCTACTCAAACTACCTATGGGGCAACCTCCCACAGGTACCCCCCATTGTAACAGCTGAGCCCTGGACTTGCATTTTCACCTCTAAGTCTTCCCCTTATAACACCTCTGTGCCACCCCTCTGCCCAAGTCAGAAAGCTGGGGAGTCATTCTGAGCTCCTCTCATGTCACCTGCTCGCAGAGATATCTCCCAGCGCCTCAGGCTACTCCCAGCTTAAAATTTTTGCAGGATAAAATCTAACTACAAGGCCACCATGCGCGGTCCTGACCACCTGTGCAGCCGCCTTGAGCGCTCCCTCCTCCCTTGGGGCTCACACCTGCTCCTGAGGGCTCGCAGAACTACTGTCAGTTTCCCGAACTCGCCCTGCTCCTTTGCCTCAACATCTCCGGACCGTGTTTCTATGGCTCTTTCTGCCTGGAATGGTCTTCCCGAAGCTGGCCATTTCCCTGTCCTTCACGATGTCCCCACTGCCAGAGCCCCCGTTCCCTAACTCCTTGAGCCCAGAGACAAGAAGGCCTCACCACCCCGCATCCCTCCAGCTAGTCCCATTCACGGCAGAGTTATCTGTTTACGTGTCTGAATGTGCAGGGCTGAATGTGATCCTCTCTGGGCTCCCTGTGCCCAGCACAAAGGCTGGCCCAAAGCAGGTGCCCAGGAAAGGCTGGCTGAAGCTGGCACGGCATTGGCTAGGTCTGTGCTCCCTTTTGGTTTCCACGTTCTAGGGCCAAAGCAAAGGGATCTGGATTTGGGCGGGCCCCTCTCTGCACCCTATCTTCCTCCCTCTTGAGGCCAGGGAGGCGGAGACCCCGTTCCCATGGCACTGCCACGCAGGCCCAGGAGCCCCGCGCCCTACCTCGTTGGCGTCTATGCCGCTGTTGACGGCCCACGTGGTCTGAAAGTATTCGAGCATGCGCTGCTTGAGGGGCCGCGGCAGGCGATGCACGCGGATGAAGTCCTTGAGGTCCTTCATGCGGCTGTGGTAGAGCGAGCGCCGCGAGTACATGCGCTGGATGATGGCCGTCACGTTCCCGAACACCACAGCGTGCATCAGCGCTGCGGGGGTGCGCGGGCAGCCCGTCAGGGGCTGCCATCTCTCCCGCCTCCCCCTAGCCTCCAACCCTCCCAGCCCCACCCTGGACGGTCTCTGGGTTCCTGGGAGGGGCAGAAGAACTAGTGGGCTGCTGCGTGCCTACCTGGTGCCAGGCACTGAGGTATGGACAGGGTGGTCCAGAGAGGGGACTGACCTGATCTTCTCATTCCCCCATTAGTGTTTCCCATCCCCTTCTCAAGGGGCCACGCCTGTTTGTGGCATCACCCAGGGCCAGTGCGAAGCAAGTGCTGAGCACACATCTGAATGATTGGGCCTCTGTCTGGATTTGGGTACACACTCTGCCCTTTCTGGGCCACAGTTTCCCCATCTGCAAGCGGGTAGGACCACCCTGGGGTGTGGCACGCCACCCTCACCGCCTATGAGCATCGTGCAGATGGAGAAGATCTTCTCGGCGTCAGTGTTGGCACACACGTTGCCAAAGCCCACACTGGTGAGGCTGCTCAGTGTGAAGTACAGGGCGGCGATGTAGGCGCTGCGCCGCGAGGGGCCACCCGCTGAGCCGTTGACGTAGGGCACCTCTAGCCGCTTGCCCAGCTCGTGCAACCAGCCTGTGGGGGGAGGGGTGGAAGGAGCCAGGCTGTCCAGACTGTAGAGAACTGGGTTTCTCTAGCTGCCTGCACTTGACCTTGAGCACGTACGGACAGAGGGGAGGGGAGGTTTGCAAGGGCTGGCGCTGGAAATGTGCACAGCAGCCTGTGCCTGGGCCTCCCCACGTGTGAACTGGGTACATTTGAAGGCCAAGGTTACCGACCACACTGCTACATGCCTACACCTGATTGTGTGCACTGTTCTGTGTACACTTGACCCAGCCAGTCACTCTCCTTGCCCTGGTGCAACTTACAGTCTGAAGGTGAGAAAACATGAACTAAATCATGACAGGTGGGAGGTGAGCAACCGCAGAGGACGTACACGGTGTCTTAGGAATCGTAAGGGACTAGGGAGGGCCAACCCAATTGGGGGGCAGGGGTTGGTTGGTTCCTGAAAGTCTCCCTAAGACAGAGCATTTGAGTTGAGACTGCAGGGAGCAGAAGACCCCCAGATGAGGAAGGGAGGGAAAACAAAAGGGAGAGGATTGCAGAGAAGAAAATATGTTCAAGGTCGGAGTGAGAGAGCAATGCATCCTGGGTCCTGGAGGGAGGTCAGCAGGGCTGCAGAACAGGGGCCGTGGGAGAAAGGGAGGGCAGTGGGCTCGAGAGGCCTGCAGGACGATGTCAGGTATAGATCGAGTGTGCACTTCATCTTGGGGGGAATGGTCTGTGACCTAAAGGGCCCAGGCAGGGTGCTGCTTCCTCTGCCCAAACGCTTCCAGTCCCACACTAGCAACTTATTTTCCATCCTGTATTTTGATGACAGGTCTTGCTCCCCTGTTAGATGGGTGAGACCGGTGAGATCTCCCCAAGGGGGAGCCATTGTCTTCAATCAGTATTCCCATGCCTGATCCAGAAGGAGCTCAATGCATGCTTGCTGGATGAGGGAGGAATGTGGACTGGTGGGTGCAGGATTGGTGGAGGCATCATCTTGGGGACTTGGGTGGACAGGGCAGGTGGATGGGTGGTCAGAGAAAGCTGGGGCTGGTGGCTCACCGATGTCCCAGAGCAGCGGGTCATTGGCCTCCATCTCCCGGCGCCCGATGACATACCACACGCAAGCCATCCAGTGGGCCAGGAGCGCGAAGACAGACATGAGCAGCGTGAGCACCACAGCACTGCACTGGGAGTAGCGCTCCAGCTTCTGCAGCAGCCGCAGCAGGCGCAGCAGCCGCACCGTCTTCAGGAGGTGCACCAGGGACGTCTGCGGGAGTGTGGCAGGGAGGCTGTGCGCAGGCACACCTCCTGAGCCCTCACACCCCCGCCCCCCTCCCAGTGCTGTGCCACCAGATGCCCTGAGCCAGGGCAAGGTGCAGCAGGGAAAACATCCCTGCAGTTCTGAGGTGATCAGGACATGTGCGGGGGGCGGGGTGGGGGGAGGAGAGAAAAATGCTAAAAATAACACTAAAGCCAATAACGGCTAACGGTAAGGACTGACTCTATGTGTCAGGCACAGTTATAATCCTCATTTTAAACAGTAATTCTGGCCCTCAGTTCAAGTATTGTCTTTGTTCCCAATTTGCAGATGCGTAAACTAAATGAAGGTTCAGAGAGGCAAGTGACTCGTTCGAGGTCACAGACCAAGGAAAAGAAACTGGGACTCGATCTGAGCTGACACCAAGGGCCACGTTGTCCTAGACCATCTCCTAGCGCCATGGGCTGGGGAAAGAGCAAGTCCTGACCAGAGACAGCGGACTGGCCAGTGAGCTCCAGCCCCTGCTCACCGACAGGGTCCCAGCACGGTCAGCCGTGGATAAGGGCTGGTTCTTGGCGCTGACAGCGCGTGATGAGAGCCGCCCCCAAGACAGAGAGGCGGCAGAGTGGGCCTAGGGAGGTCTAAGCACCGTCCCCTGTGGGTCAGCGCAGATGAGAGGAGAAAGGAGAAAAGAGCAGGGCCTGGGTGACTTCATGGTCTCGGCCCTGGCAGGGGTTGACGGAGCCAGTGGCACCAGCAGGGGCCTGTAAAGGTAGCTGGCAGGACCACGACTGCAATTTTCATCGGGGTTATCCTGCTTCAATGAGCCTTTCCGATCTCGGAGGTGAGGAGCAGAGAGGGGCTTCTCACACAGGGTTCTCTGGATTGGGGCAGCCGGAGGCCAGAGCTGGGGACTTGTCAGGAAGGGCCTCCACTGTCCCTTCAGGGCTTCCGGGAGCATCCGGCAGAGCCCAGGCCCTGTGCAGCTCCTGAGCCAGCGTGTGAGTTTTTCTCTAATTTAGGCGAAGCGCTAGGAAGGAGCTGGCCTGATTCTCCCACGCAGACCCTCTTCAGTGCTCAGGGCCCCCCAGCTCCCAGGGCTCTGACTCCAAGCTGGAGTCCTGTCCCTGGGTCCCCTCCCTTGGGCCCTCCTTCTTGGGCCAGGCTGTCCCAGGCGGGCTCCTTCAAGCCCACTGCTCTGCCGGCGGCTGCGCACCCTCCGTCTTTGCTCTGCCTCCCTTCATTCCCAACATTGCTCCTGATTTCTCCTCCTGCTGGACCAGTCCCTGGGCTCCCCTGGTTTCCTGGGAGGCGGGGTGGCGTGTTGGAAAGAACACTAGACCGGGAGTCTGGAGACCTGGTTCTACTCTGCTGCCACTCTTGGCTGTGCAGCCTCCACCAAGTCGCTTAGCTTCTCTGAGCCTCTTCGTCTACCCCTGGAGAAGAGGTAAGAAGTGGCCCTGAAGGTTCTACATGAGGCTTCTATGTGACCACGCGTGTGCAAGGACTTAGTGAACAGGAAAGTGTGCCTGGAGGTACAGAGGAGGGGGAGATGCCTAGGGAGGTTGTGGGGGCTCGGCAGCTCCCCCTCTCCTCCAGAGACAGCAGTCTACCTGACTGACATGGCCCAGGAGGCTTCCCGGGGGGGAGGGGTGTGGACACATGCAAAGGCGGGTCTGCTTGGACAGGGCAGACACACACATGCACGTGTGTGGGAGCTTGCACACACGTGTACACAGCCAGGAGAAGAGGCCCACAGCCCGTTGGCGGCTAGTTAAATCCGGCTGCGTGTAGGTGGTTTCCCGCTATAGCTAAGTGTGGCAGAGAGAGGAGTGCACAGGGAAACTGCTCTCCACCCCCCCCCCACTCCCCTACCAAGGGGGTCTGGGGATACAGGGTAGATCTCCTTCACCCTGGACCCTAGAAGACCTACTGTGTGCCAGCTGGGTGCAGAGTTGAGCACCTAAGGCAGCGGCTGGCAGTCCCCCTACAGCTGGAGGACACAGGTCCTGGCACTCTGCCTCCAAATCCACCCTGGAGCCGCAACATCTCCTGTCTTGGCTTACTATGCTCCCCCAAATGCTCTCTCTTCAGCCCCTGCCAGCCAAATCCTACTTTGTCTGAGGTCTGGTTCTGCTCTCCCCTGCCTCAGGAACCTTCCCCAGACACCCTAGCCTCTGCCCAACTGGGGTGCTTTTGCCTCCCAGGCACTGGCCCAGATTACACAGCATTTTTTTGCATGCCTGCATTCTTGCCTGGAACTCCAAGGTCAGCTGCCAGCTTTGGGCCCAGCCCCCATGCAGCAATATCTGGCCCCAACTTCCACTCCATTCACCTCTTCCATTCCTACCGTCCCCTCTTGTCATCTCACCCCCTCCCTGGCTGAGCTGCTTGGAGGCTGAATCCTTGTCCCTTTTCCCCACAGTGACCAGGCCCCACGCAGTGCTTTGCAGACAGCTAAATGCTCATCAGTTGTTTGTTAATTAAAAATGTGAAAAGTACCACTCGTTTGGCATCAGACCAATGCCGCCTTGGTAGCCCTAGTTAGCTTTTCATTTGTCTCAACTTCCTCAGAGACGATGAGCTGAGCTCCTCAGGAGCACAGACCCTCTAGATCTTTCTCAGCACCTAGCACAGAGCTCTGCAGGAAAGGCACAGGAAAATATTGGCAAATGGGCTGATGGGAAAGACTAGATCAGGGTTTAGGGTCAGTCCCTTAATGGGAGATGCCATGCTGAAATTGGAGGCGGGGCTACACGGGGGTGGGGCGGGGAAGGGCACCACTCACCACGGTGATGTTGAAGACGTAAAGCAGGTCAAAAGGCAGAGCGGCAATTAGATCGATGAAGAACCAGGTGGCCAAGTAGTGGAGGCCGATGGAACGAGGAGCAGAGATCACCTGGCCGGACTGGGACACATAGGTGGTGCGGAAGTTCAGGATGATATCTGGGGGTGCAAGAGGCTGTTACTAGGGGCCCTTGTTCAGCTGGAAGTAAGCCTTAAGAGATCCGGGATGGAGGAGGAGGCTGGAATGAGGCAGACAGACTGGACTCTGGCTGGACTGTGGGGAGGAGAGAACTAAAGACTGAAGGCTGCAGGGGTACGGGTCAGGGGTCAGGGGTCAGGGCACATGGACACTAGAACTTAAAGACATAGAAACGGATGGGTTTTGAATGCCCCCTCCTGCAGGCTCAGGATGGAGCAAGGCTTGGATGAGCGGATTCTCCGTCCCACCCCCCAGGGCATGCGGGGCAGAGGGTCTGACCCAGGATGAAGAGCATCTCCACGGCGATGTCACTGACGAGGGTGTGTCGGGAAGTGATGGGGGTGTCATCATCTCCCAGGAAGCAGACGTTGTAAGGGACGGTGACCGCAACGTAGAAAGTGGCGAGGAGGATCAGGCCGTCCCAAACAGCCTTGGGGACGCTGTAGTGGAGGAGGAGGCAGCGGGACCCCCCCACGGAGGCCACCTTGTATTCGGGCACTGATGGTTTTGGTTCAAACACGTTCTAAAGGGAGAGGGGTGGTGGTTGGGGACACTTGGGGGGAAGAATAGCTCAGGTTGGGGGGAGGGAGAGGCAGGGGTTAGGAAGCGGGGAAGGTGGACACTGCCAGCGCAGCCATGAGAGGAGATAAAAGGTGCAGGAGAAGGGCTCAGAGACTGGCACTTGACAATCCTGCCAAGCTATTGCTCAGGGCCCCTTTAGAATCAAGCAAGTTTTGTGGGGTATTTATAAGGCTTGACTTTCACCCTGCTTGAGAAAGAGGTTATGACAAATCAGGCACCTGCCCTCGCATGTGGGGTCATAACTTCTTCCTCAAGTTCCATTCTGGAGTCTAGAGCGTGAGGATGGGTATATCCCAGCGGCAAGGAGAGGCTGGCATGACCCACTCCATTTCCTGGGTAACACACAGAGGATGAGAGATGCATCCTATGACTTTGTCAGGGTCCCATGACCGCTACATAAGATAAGATGAGATGCCAAGCCCCAATGGGCACTTTCTTCCTGGGACCACAGTTTGTGATTTCACCCCCATCTTCATGAGGTAACCCTATCACCTGGAGTAGGTGATGTAATTGCTGCTAGAACTCCATTCTCCTGAGTCACCATCACAGAGTAACATCAGTCACCAGGAAGCAAGGGAGATGGGGATGGAAGGCGAAGGCAGGGGACATGGGCTAGAGCGGAGAGCAGTATGTGGGAGATGGGCGCACAGAGGAGTGAGCCACTGGCGGGAGGCCGGGCAGCAAGAAACAGGGAGACAGTAGCAAGGATGCCTCAGAGCTGTAGCTGGAGGACTTTGGAGATGTGGGGTGGGGATGGGACTCACGTTATTGGTTTTCATGCCTTCCTGGCCTCGCCGGCCAAAGTGGCCGGTCAGTCGGTGTAAGACAGTTCGGCTCTGCCTCCTGGCGGATCGAAGTCTCGAGCTGGCTCCCCTCCTGCCAAGGGAGTTTTCTGTTGGGAAAAAGAGTGCAGCAGTCAGCAGGGGTGGGTAGGGAGAGGCTTCTTTGCCCTTGGGCAAGCACCTCTGACCATTCATGCCTTCTCCCCTGGTTTGCAGTTACCGTGATTACTGTCTCCATGACTTCCTGGGGGGCCCAGCCCTGGACCGCCACTCTGAGTTATGTCCTTGAAGGAAAAGAGGAAAAGCACGACCTCCCCCATCTCATTCTTGATGGGCATCATGTCCAGGAGGCACCAAAAGGCAGAGCCTGCAGGTGTGGAAAGAGGGAGGGCGAGGTGAGCAGACCCATGGCACCCCTTTCCGCCACTCCCCCTTTGTTCCTGGGCATACTCAAAGGGCTTTGCAAAGGTTTAGAGCTGGAAAGAACTACGGAGATTGTGTCAGTCGACTCCATCTTCTTGATGGGCAAGCCAAGGCCCAGAGAGGGTCAGGCTTGAACTCAGTGCACACGGTCAGCTTTTGGCAGTGTGGGGACTAGCGCCCAGGCTTCCACTGTGCTACCGACTCTGGGTAAGGCCTGAGGCCTGAGCAGGGCTTCTGGGCAGGTCAGGCCCCCTCACCATCCTTGCGGTAGAAGCAGATTTCAGCCCTGTGCTCCTGATGGCCCTCCAGGGCCTTGTGCAGCCTCTGCAGAGCTGGCTCACTGGTCTCTGGGCCATAGAGGAAACGGCAGCTACAGGTTTTCTGCATGACTTCGGTGCGGCCGTAGCCCGTGAGCTCACAGAAGCCGTCAGAGCAGTAGACGATGGGAAAGCCGCGTGGACCCTGTGCATTGGCCAGCAGGAAGTTGCTGTCTGTGGGAAGAAGAGGTCAAGGTCAAGTCTAGACCAGGAGGGGAGCTGAGTTTTCAAGCTGTGCCTTTCCAGACTTCCCAGACCAACCCCCTTTGGGATATTCTGAAATGACAGTAAGAAGAGATGGCGCAAAGGGGCAGGACTCATGGATGGCCTGAAACTGGGAGAGGGACTACTAGGGGGTTGGAGAATTCACGTGGTCCATCCCCCCTGCTTTCAAGCTGGTGAGCTATTACTGTAGGAGGCAGCATAGCCCGGTGAGTAAGAGCAGGAGCTCCAGCACCCCACCCTTGCCACTTACTGACTGTGTGACCTTAAGCAAGTTAATTAACTCTTCTGTGCCTCGATTCCTTATCTGCAAAGTGGGGGATAATAATAACCTCACATGGCGGTTGTGAGAGTTACATGAGTTACAAGAACAAGTCCTGGCACATAGAAAGTGCTACATTGAAAGGATGAAATAATCTCCCCATTTTCACATGGCTTTCAAAGCACATCAATAGTGGCCATCCTGCCACCCTGTTAGAGAATGGACAGGCAGAAATTCTGGTGATAGCACATTCTTTTTATCGATAGGAAACCAAAATGCAGAGAAGAGCCAAACTCACAAACCTCCTTTGAGGGGTGTGGGGGAGAGACAGCGATGAGCGGCGTCAGCACTCCCTGCCTTCCAGGAAAGGTCCTCTTTTTAGCATTCATTTAGCTAATTGTGGGGGTCTGACCCCAGTGCTCAAAGCCTGACAGGACAGGGTAATGAAGTTGTGGTTCCAACAATCCCAGCAGCAGAACCTGAGCTGATTCCTTCTAGCTCCGAGGGTGGGAGGCCACAGGGGGACTCCTGTGGGTCATTCAGGGATAGAGTCAGCGAGGGAAGTGACCTGAGATACAATCAGCCCCTGGGAGTTAGGAGGGATGAGTGTCTGGGAGTGGCGAGCCTGATGGGGACACTGAGGGTGCCTGGGAGGCTCTGGGCCCTGGGCAGCAGCCTCCTTCTTCCATCCCAGGGCCCGTTGCCCCGGTGATGGGCGCTATGGAAACAAGGGAGGTGTGGAGGGGGGAAAGGAGGAGAGGCTGTTAGGGCCCTGGGGCGGCTTGGTTTCCGCCCTCGGGTGCCGCTCACCTCCTCCCCCTTTGCAGATACTGGTCAGGGGGCCCGAAAGGGCAGGGGAAGAGCTCTGTGCTCCAAAGTAGAAAAAGAGATTGGTGGAGAAAAGACCAGGGAAGGAGGATTGTGGCTGTCCAAGGTGCTGAACCTGGAACCCACGCTGGGGTGGGTGAGCAGGGAGTTCCCTCCGTCACACAGACCACCCCCTCCTCCTGCCTCACCTCCCTCAGACACAGACTTGCCACCATTTGGGGGCGCGTGACCTTATCAAAGCTAGGTCTTGCCGAAATCTGATCTTTTCTCTCCCCCCCCCTTTTTTTTTCTGGGGGAAAGGGATACTGGAGCCGTTTGG
>PVIJ01001543.1:165005-194222 GCA_004024925.1 Scalopus aquaticus
GCCTCCCCCCCTCTCTTGGCCCTTTCCCCCTCCCCTCACAGGACGCTCCAGATCCTGTTCCCTTACTGTGGCTTTGGGAGTTCCTAGACTCTCAGCTCCGCTCTCTTTCTCTCCTTGATTCGGTTCGCACCACATCCAGGAGCCTCCAAGGAGACTTAGACCCCAGTTGGAAACCCCCAGCCCCAGCCTCCACTCCACTCACGCGTGCCGTCGAAGCGGGTGGCGATGGTGTCCAAGAAGGTGTTTTGCGGGGCCAGCAACCCCTTCATGACCGGCATGGCCTCAGGACGTGGGTTCGAGGCTCAGCGCTGGGGGGCGTTCAGCGCGGCCAGGCCGGAAGGGGCGCACTGCCGGCGGGGCCGGGGCGCCCCATGCGCCCGCCTGCCTCCTCCCCTCCCTCTAGCCGCCGCTGCCGCCGCCGCCTCTATGCCTGGAACCTTGCAGCTCTGGGCTAGGTTCGGCGCCGCCTCGGTTCCCACCCCCCCTCCCCACGGGCCAGGTTCTTTCCCCCGGGCTCGGCCCGCGCCCGCCACGTGGCCCCGCACGGGGAGGGGCCACCAGCGACACCCGAACCCCTCTCGGCTGCCCTCCTCCGGGAGGGGAGCGGCCCACGCGTGTCTTTCCCGGGGAGAATTAGGGACACGCCCACCTGGAACCCTGGCCTGAAGAGATGGAGGTGGGACTTGAACGACAGAAACGCCCTCCTGCCTGAGTGGCCACGCCCCCACGCGTGGTTCCCTGGCGGCTCCTTGTGGCTCCGCCCCACGGGTTTCCCCGCACCGCCCACGCTGGGAATGGCGTCTGGTTCGTAGTGCCGCCTGCTGGAGTTGGGATATTTCGCAGCACTCAGCGCTCTCTAGGCTGCAGTGTGTAACAGGAAGGGTTAATTCTGCCTGGGTTAGTTCTGCCCAGGATCTGCTGGAAGGCTGGGAACTCCACTGCTGGGATGCTCTACTTAACCCTCACCTGTACCTCAGTTTTAGGGCATCTTTGCGAATGACCTCTGCCTCTGAGCACAGCAGGGTGGGTGAAAGTTTTGGAGTCCAACAGGTAGAATCCCAGGTCTGCCACTTATTGGTGCCTGACTGCTCATCTGTAAAATAGAGCTAATAATCCATCATGGGTGGCACAAAATAAGTAAATCAGAAAGCAGTTGTCTCCCTATTTTCCCTTTTCCTGTTCTCTTCTTGTATAATAATTCTCCTTCTCTTAAGTGCCAAGCAAGTGGAAGAGAAGCTGGAGGCAAGTTTGGGACCAAGAAACGTGGGCAAAGTGACCCTTTGCAGGTCTCTGATGGACTTTGGGCTCCGTTTTCTCTAAGATAGAATCAGTGCAGCAGCAAGAAGGATCCAGGGGAAATCGGACATGGACCTTCCCACTGTGGAAGCAGAAGGTTACTGGGGCAGCCCAGCGCGGTGGCTCAAGGCGGCTGCTTCCTGGACTAAAACAGCTAAAGTCAGTGATATAGAAAGATGTGTGGCTGAGAGGGCAAGCCTGCACTCCATACGCTCACCCCAGGGCCTGAGCCCTGCACACTGGGGGTGTTAGATTGTTGAAAAGTGCCACATCTTTCTGTGTCTGTGCTTTTGGGTGTTACAATCCTTTCCTAGGGCTGCGGTAACAAAGTACCACAATATGGGCGGCTTAAGCGACAGATCTCAGTTTTGGAGACAATAAAGACAGAAGTCCAATATCAAGATGATAGCAGGGTTAGTGCCTCCTGAAAGCCAGGAGGGAGAACTTTTCTAACTTCTGGTGGTGTGCTGGCAATCACTGGTGTCCCTTGGTTTATAGGTGCATCACCCTACCTCATGGTCATACAGGTTCTTCCTGTGTGCATTTTTTTTAAGATTTATTTATGCATACAAGGTGTGGGGGTGTGTGAGAAGATTCACCAGAGACAGAGTGGGGGGCAGAACAGGCGGATCTACTGAAATACACTGCTGAGGGGAGCAGCGGGCGAGACAGGAAAGGTCTGCTGCACCATGTGGGTTTTCTCCCTGGCTGGGAATTGAACTTGTGCTGCTGTGGCTGGTGATAGCTTCAGAGTGTTAAGACTTAACCCCTTGTGCCGCCAGGGAGACCCCTTCCTGTGTGCATTTCTGTGTCCAGAGTCCCCCTTTGTAATGACACTGTTTATATTGGGTTACCGCCACAACTTCAGTATGACCGCATCTTAGCTAATTACATCTGCAATGGCCCTATTTCCCAATAATGTCACCTTCTGAAGTGCTGGGGCACAATTCAACCTATAATGGGTGTTTGCCTGAAGTTGCAGTAAAATATTTCCCCATCTCTGCTTAAGACCGACTGGTAATTCCAAGTTACCTATAATGGAAGGCAAGGCCTGATTTGCGCAGTTTGCACAATCCTGGCTGTGTGAACCTAATCACCTCCCGTCACCCCGCCGGCCCCATCCTCATTGCTCCCATTGAGGAGCAATCTCGGGCTGCAGTCTCTCTGGATGAACCTCGTATTCCCTGCCTTTTGGGGCAGGTTCAGCTCCTACCCCTTCCCAGGTTGGCTCCCGCCCACCCTCCCACACCGTCTCTCTTTCAAGGTCTGGAGAATGACTAGTGGGACACAGTGGGACGTGTGTGACCTTCCCTCTCCCCTCCTCGTGCACATAACGCGGTTCTCTGAGCACACGAGGGTCTTGCAGGGCCTTTGTTCGGGGAGCTGCACATCCGGAAGTATTTTGGATGCCCAAGCTGAGGTGCCCTAGAGGGGGCTATCAAAGTCCCGGGTTCTTCAGAGTTCGCAAGACTTTCACGCCCCCTGGAGGGGGACGCACCATCACACAGCCATACATAGCATACTAACGGAGGCTCGTCTTTATTTACACTTATCTGAGGGCTGACATGAGGCGAACAGAGGGGGGAGGGCTGAGTTAGGAGAGGGCCGAGTTAGGAGACGCCCGACCGAGGGCTTAGACCCCAGGTGGTCCCCCAGGCGCGACAGACGCTGCGGCCACGGCGGGGCAACGGAGCCCGGCGCAGGGGCGCGGCGCTGGGTCTGCGCCTGCGCGGCGGCCCATGGTTAGGATGCCGGCCGCGTGGTTGCCGTTGGCCTGCAGGAGGCGCTGCAGCCGGCCCTGGAGGCCCGGGGGCCCCGGCCGCCGCTTGCCCAGAGTGAGGATGCCAGCCGCGTGATTGCCTGCGCCGTGCAGCAACTCGTAGAGGCGGCAGGAGCACGTCTTCTGGCGGCAGCAGTCAGGCAGGGGCTGGGCGGCCGCCCAGGGCGAGAGTAGGGCCGGCGGCAGCAATAGAAGCAGCAGCAGCATCACGGCAGCCCAGGAAACCTGGGGGGTGGGGGGGAGAGCGGGAGATAGGGCGCTGGGGCTCTCTTGGCTGTCACCTCCAAGACCCAGGTCCTAAAGCATTTGGGTCCCCTCCCGGCTTGCGTGCCTCCTCGCTGCACGCTAGTTTTCCTGCCTCTGCTCAACTCTGTAGGGTTTTGTTGGAGATGGACCTTATCTGGTTCCTTTTCCTGCTCATTCGGTAGGACCCGCCACATAACCTCCTCTAGGAAGGCCCTTGAGTGCATCTCTCCTCTGGATACCTTAGTCCCTTACACCCCCATTAAGGAGCTTATCATGCCACGAGAAGACAGGCGTGTCTGAGTCTGTCTGCTGTAGAAGTTTGTCCACTCAGGGAAACAGGCCCTGTTCAATCCCACTTCCCCGCCACAGGGTGGGCAAAATGTGGACTGGTAAGATCCAAATTGTCTTGTCCAGCTGCTTCTTGCAGTGGGCACTGAACTCTGAGGGCTCAGCTTCCTTCCCTGTGAGCTGGGTAGTAAAATGATGCCTACAGTGCAGGGCTGCGGGAGGGAGGATGGAATGAAATGAAAGGAAAGAAAATCACACACGGCACCTAATACACAGTGAGTGCTCGGGGAACACCAGCCATTGGGAGAACAGGGCACAATGTCAGTCGAGACAGACTCCTGGTCAAGGACACCCCCTACTGGCCCAGTCCCCGTCTCAGAGCCCACATGGGAAAAGAGCCCCCTGCCTTCCAGACCCCCAGCAAGCACCCTTATCCCCCTGCTGTGTTTTGGGCCTTACCTTAGAAGAGGAAGGGTTCATGGTGCTGGAGCTCAGAGGGGCCAGCCGGGGAAGGTGGTATCTGCAGCGGTCCAAATTGTTGGCCATAATCTGCTCCCGGGGGTCTGGGGTTTATAGTGCTCTGAGATGGGGGGGCAGAGATGGGCACTTGCGTCCACTCTGGGCCGAAACAAAGGCAAGTCTAAGATTAGCTTCCCGCAGCGGGGCCGTCTCCAGGCTGGGTCCAAGGAATGGCCGCCGAAGCGCCTGGAGACTGGAGTTGGATCACGGTGCCTGTGGCCCCCCCCTGTCTGTCTGCTTGCTCCCTGGAGATGGGGTGGTCTCCGGGCACTAATGAGGCCACCTTGCGCCCAGGAATCTGGGAGCACAAAAGAGACCTCAGCTGGGGCGCTGGGCTGGGACAATGGGGGGGTGGTGGCAGCCGCTAATTAGGGGCAGGAGAGGAGGCCGACCTGAGACCCGCTCTCCACAGGAGGGGGAAGGTGGCCGGGTAGCAGGCTTCTCTCCGCTGCTCCCCGGTGCTGGCCCTCAGGGTCCAGGGCCTTCTTCCTCCATGGAAGCCTCCTTAGCAGGCTCTCTGTCCCCCAGCTGACTTCTACCCTCTGCCCCTCCCACCAACCGCCAAAAAGGAAAACCTTGAAAACTGAACCTGGGCAGCAGAGGAGAAAGCAGCCAAGCCTGGGTTGTCCTTCAAGCTCCTGACTTCCTTCCGGGCCAGGTGCCTGGAGGGGAGGCCAGGTGCCCCTCCCGCCATCAGCAGCCCGGGGGCCCCGGGGGTGAAGGACGCTTGCCAACTCTAAGCCCAAGTCCTTTTCACTCAGGGCCTGCCTGTTGCTCACCTGAGCCGGGTCAGGCCCTGCCCTGGGCACTGGGGCAGGGGTGGGCATGGAATCTGGCCCAGTTCTAGGGAATGCGCATGTCCGGCTGGGGAGGTGCCTGGCATAGTCAGCTCAGTGGGAGAAAGGACTCTGAAAAGCCCTGCATGGGCAGCAACTCCCCTCGGCCCAGTCCGGAGAAGGCGGTCCACGCCGGGACAGCTTGAGCGACGACTGGAGGGGCAGTGCTGAGGCCTATGCGGGATGGGGCGTGGTCCTCATCCTCGAGGCTTCCCTTGGAGGAGGTGGTGGCTGGAAGGTGAGTGAGGACCAGGCTCTTATCTGCTTAGCTTCTTGGCCTTAATCCTGTGAGCAACCGGAGATCCATGGGAAGAGTCCTGTGTTAATGTGGGGTCAGGGCAGGGACAGGGGCCATGGGGGCATAGAAGGCAGAAGTAATTGATGCAGAGTCACATCCTTGGCCACTGATTGGGAACAGGTACTGTTTTACCCAGGCGGAGTTACAGGATGTGACAAACTCCACGACCTCACAAAGCCTCAGTTTCCCCACTGGGAAGAGGAACAGTGAACCCAGATGGATCCTGCATTGCTTCCTGCTGGGATGCTTTGAAGTAAGTACATCTCTCACCCCTCCCATGGGCCAGGAAAGGGATCGGTGCTCAGCCTGGTCAAGGGGAGTTGGGGCACAGTCCCTCCACTTTGAGGTTCAGCTTGGGACAGGACGAGGTAGGATAAAGGGGCTCTGTGGCTTCTGGGTTGACCTAGGCCGCAATTGGAGTCCCCAACTTTGCTTTCGAGTGCACACACACCTGCGGCCAATCCCCACACGGAGTGGAACATGGGGGGAGAGTCCTGGTGCCTCAAGCCTAGAAGAGAGACTGGGGGAGGCCTGACTACGGCCAGAGCAGAGCAGATGGGACCACTGTAGTTCCCCCCCTACAGACCCTAAGTCAAGAATCTGGGTACAGGGCCTCCCTGGTAGCGCTGTGGTTGAGCGCTGCGCTGTGGAGCTGTGGGCAGCGCACGATGCGAGTTCGACGCTCAGCCGGGGAGAATCCCACATGGCACGGCAGACCTCTCCTGCCTCGCCCGCTGCTCCCCTCAGCAGTGTATGTCTGATCTGCCTGTTCTGCTCCCCACTCTGTCTCTGGTGAACCATCTCGCTGCCCCACACCTCTGGCCTGTACCCCAGCTTGTATGTATAAATAAATTTTAAAAAAATCTTAAAAAAAAAAAAAGAATCTGGGTACAAGAGGTTTATTTGGGAAGGGGATCCCAGAAAGCACAGTAAGGCATGGGGATGGGAGGGAAATCATAAGGATCAGGTTATTGCTGTGGGCAACTGGAGGGCACCCCCAGAGATGGTGCAGAGGCCACTTCAGAATCACCCCACTGAGGAACAGGAAAGCTGAGGTCTGTATTCACCAGCTCCTGTTCCTCACTGACTGAGAGTTGCTTCTGGGGCTCTAAATCCCACACTTCTGGCCTGCCCAGGGCACTGGGCTGGACACAGGAGCCTTCGGCATGTGAGGGATCTCTGTAGCAGTTCCTTCCAAGGTGGGGAGAGGGGGTCCAGGCTGGCACCTGTTCTTCGAAGTCAACTCCTCAGAGCTGCTGCCGGGGTCGGCCCTCCCCAAGCCCAGCAGCTCTGATGAGCGACTGACAGAGTCAGAGTCGCTGGCCAGGGGCTCCCCATCCAAAGAGGCCCCAGAGGGAAGGGTGAGATGACCTCTGAGGGTGGACCAGGCAGCAGGCAGCCTCAGCTCAGGACACCACCCGCATCTGCAGGACCTGGGCCAGGCGCCCGTGCCGGAGGACCCGGGGCATCTCAGGCGGGAAGGGGGACCCGGGGCAGGCAGCCAGGGCTTCCCGGAGTGCTCTGAAGGCCCCCTGCTCCACCAGGTGGACTCTGGCAGGGCCCACGCTGCCCCAGAACCGCAGGGACTTGTAGCGGGGAGAGATTTCCTGGAGGCAGCGGTCAAGCTGGGAACAGAGCAGCCTGCGTGAGGCTGGCACGTGGCTGCATGATGTGGGGTGAGGGGTGCACGGCCCCGGGTCAGTGTGGAGTTTTATGTGTACCCGTGTGTGTGTGTGTGTGTGTGTGTGTGTGTGTGTGTGTGTGTGGGACTCATCCCTCCCTCAGAGCCCCAGGGAGGGTCTCCCCCCAACTCCTCCCCCAGGCACCTGAGGGCACGCAGTTGGATCCTGTCCCTCTTTACCTTGTCTCGGTTTTGCTCTGACAGGTTTCTCAGCCCCCTCAGAGCCACAAACACCTCATAGTGGGGAGCAGAGCCCGCGGAGGAATCTGCAGACCAAGGCCCATGCTCGAGTGAGTGGGGGCAGGGGAGGCTGCCAGTGCCCTCTGCCCCCATCAGTTCTGCTCCTCGCTGAGCTCCATGGGAAAGGAGTCTCCTCATGGGGAGCGGGGTAAATGGAGAGGACCCCAGAGCCTGACAACAGGCCAGGAAAGGAAGTGCAGACTGCGGCAGGAGGCGTGGGGTTAGATGTGAGGGCGGCAGAGGAGGCTGGGTTTTATCTCCTCCCAGAGGTCTCCCAGCAGAATGGGTTAGGGGCAGCCCACCCCCAAGACCAGAAGGCAGAGGAGGCGATGGAGACGCTTACCCAGAACGCTGCTCTCTACACAGCTGTGGTCCAGCAGCTTGGCCCCTGGCCACTGCCCCACTGCCCGACTCAGGGCCTCAGAGAATGTGTCCTCTCCAATGTCTTCTCCCCGCACACTCAGGGCCTGGCCCAGCCTGGGGGGGGGAGGGCGGAGGTGAGGCAGAGGAGCCCAGGCACAGCAATAGCCCCTCAGCTCCTTGGGGGCACCTACCTGCGGATGAACCTGACCACTGGACACTCGTTGTAGGCACCCACCACCTGGACCACGTCACCCAGGCGGCACCTGGTGGGGTGGGGTGGGGGTGAGGCCAGGCCTGAGGGTCCGTCCTGATCTGGGCCTCACGGAGCCCGAAGAACACCTGAGGTGGGCGGGCTGGGGAGGGCGGCGGTGATCACCTGGTGAGGCTGGCGCGGTCAGTCAGCACCAGCTCATACTCCTCGCCCTGCTGGGCCTCGGCCAGCAGAAGGGTGGAGGCAGCCTCTTCCGGGGCTCCTTTCGGGACTCGGAGCAGCTCAATAAAGGGAGCTCCAGGGGGCAGCAGGTAGCACCCCCGGGGCTGCTCTGGCCACAGGTTCAGGCCCACCAGCCCTGTAGGGAGCAAGTGGCCTCTTCATCTAGCAGGCCGTTGCTTTCTGCCAGGGAGTAGCCCCTCACCCTGGGCTCTGGCGCCCAGCCTCTGAGCATCTGACCCCACTGCTGCCATTCCGCCCCATTCTTCCTGGCTCCCCCAGGTGCAGCCCATCGCCCCCAAGGTCCTAACTGGGAAGAGACAGTGATCCCGAGAGTGAGTGCAGCGCTGTGTGAATTTGAGCAGGTGGTGTGTAACCTGTAAGAACCGCAGCTTCTTCATCCGTGAAATGCAGCTGCTGACTTGGGGGGTATGTAGGGTGTCGGGGAGAATTAGATGATGTGGGGCTCGACCCCTGACCCCTGACCCAGCTCACTACTTCATGAGGACTCTTGCTGACCTCCAGCGGCAGCGTAAGCAGGCGAGAAGAAGGCCAGGCCTTGGCACCACAGGGCCCCCAGGGCGGCCACCGCCTCAGCTTGGCCTCCCGCGTCCAGAGTCACCACCACCTGCAGCTTTGGCCAGAGCCGGAGGGCCAGTCCTCGGGGCCCCTGCTCCAGGGTCTCTCGCAGTTCAGCCGCCCGTCCGGGGAGGGGCGCTCCCGGGCTCCCGGCAGCTATCGCCTCAGCCAGCGCTTCACCATCAGCCTCCAGGCCCAAGAAGACATCTAGGAGTTCGGCTGCCGTCCCGGCTTCCAGAACACGCAGCCCTGGGCGCCTCAGTGCCTCAAGCAGCAGGGACCGGCAGTCCTGGGCCCCAGTGGGGCTGCCCTGGTCCAGAGCTTGGCAAGGCCAGGGGAGGGGGGAGGGCCAGGGGGAGGTAGGGGTCACACGGGCAGTGCCTCCAGGAGCCAGCACTTCCGGGTAGGCCTTGCTTAGGGCCTGCAGACCCAGCAAGGTGGCCTGGAGAGAGAGGAGAGAGGCCGCTGGCCGTGAGCACGCAGGCTGGGGCTTCTTTGTCCTCCCTGCTGGGTGGGTTTGGCTACAAGTAGGGGTCTCTGGTGGGGCTGGGCTCCCACCTTTTCAGTTTACCTGCAGAGAGGCCTCCCCACAGTGCTGGGTTGTGGTGGGGGGCAGGAGCTGCGCCTGCCTTTCTTCCTCCTGGTCCTGGCTGGTCTCAGTCAGAGGAAGCTGGCTCCTGAAGGTGCTCGTGTCTGTGGCACCAAAGATACCACACGCTCCTCAGGAAGCCGGTTTCCCAAGGGTCTCAGGCCAGACTGCTGAGCCCCTTAGGGAAGGAACCCACAATGAGCCTGGGAGGAGGAGCTATCAGGGCTCAGCGGGGTGAAAGCCCATTTGGGACAACCTGGTCTCTGGCCCCCTGGGCAGAGGGGGCAGGAGCTGGAATCTGGCTGTCCTGTGGGGTTTCTTTCTCTTTGGGCCACCTCCCCAGGCCCTGTAAACACACCTGCGCTCCCCATGAGGGCACGAAGGGGACCCTGGGCTCCCTGCAGACACCACCTCAGGGCCTGCTGCTGGCTCTGGCCTGCGTGCAGAGAGCTCTGCTCCAGTCTCTGCCACTGCCGGCCGGCTGCCCAGCCCAGAGCCCCCCACGCCACACGGTGCTGCAGGTTGGTGAGCCAGAACGGCCTGGCATCCCCGCACGGCCAGTGCCTGAGCAGCCGCGGTGGCAGCAGCAGGAGGAGGAGGAGGGACGACAGCAGCAGCAGCAGCAGCAGCAGCAGCAGCATCTCTAGGGAGCCCCTGGGAGGAAGAAGCCAAGGGGAGGTGATGAGCCCCTCCCCTCCACGCCCCTCCTGTGCACGGGGCAACCAAGGAGAAAGGAAGTTTGGGAAGCAGCCAGATCCAAAGCTTTGGGGTCGCACTGACCTGAGCCGGGATGCTGGGCCTGACCCTTGGAGCTGTCCGGCCCGGGGGAATCAGCCAGCTGCTCCGCACTCTGCCCTCTGCTCTGTAAAACGGGAATGATGACACCCCCGGCCCCCAGGCCTAGGCACAGGCCCTGGCACACAGAGGCTGCTTAACGAATGGCGTGTCTTGTCCACTTCCTCCCAGGATTCACCCTGTCCCAGCTCTGTGGCCTTCCTGAGCCCCAAGCTGTGGTTCCCTGCCCTGCATGACCCAAGAAACAGAAGAAGGAAAATGGTGGGAAACTCTTATCTCCTCAGAGACTCCCTCACAGTCCACCCAGGGCCCTGGGCGCTCGGGTCTCAGCACACAGCAGGTCAGGAAGATGGAGCCAGGACTTTAAAGAGTCCTGACGGGAAGGAAGTCCGGTCCCAGGCGAGGGAGGAGCAGGGGGGTGCTCTTAAAGGGGCAGGGTGCCTAAGGGCCGAAGTGCCTGACCGGCCAGCGTAACATGGGCCTCAAGCTGCCGCAGTTGAAGGAAGAGAAAGCGGAAGAGAAAGCTGAACGTGGAAAAGAGCACCCCAGAAGCAGCTTGAGCCGGGGGTGGCGCACACACCATCCTAGAGCAGGTGCAAGCTTGAGTCCTGTTAAAAGCCATGGTTTTCTAGCAATTCAGAAATCCTCTCCACCAAGGTAGTAAACACTATTATTGAATTAACATTCACCCCAGAATGTTTTGTACCTCCTAGGCAAGAATGATGCAAAACTGGAAATGAACCTCGTGCTCTTACGTGGCCAAGCAGATGTAACATTTTACCTCCATGTTCTCAAGGTCAACGATCCCTCGCCCTCAAGTAAGGGGTCCTAACAGCACCATTTGTCACAAGTGGCTCATCCAAACTTGACCTAGTCAGCGGGCTTACCATCTGTTTATTTTCTTGGTTTTGTTCCAAGGAAAAGCAAACTCCTATAATTATGACAGGAGGTCGTTTTGCAACTTGGAGCAAGAAGCCCAACAAAGTTCGGTTCCTACCCTCCTACTGAAAAGTTTGAGAAGCTGTGCTCTAGAATGAGGTACTTCTACTGTCCATCCAGCCTCCCAGGCACCTAAGCCCCTCCCTCCTACCCCTCCCCACAATACCAACAGTCAACTTTATAACATTTTCCCTACCTCGAAAGTAACTTTGCATCCTATCCCCTCCCAGTCCCTTTCCAGTCCATCCTGACCAAATTGGACTTCTGCCTTGATAGATTTAACAATTCTGGACACTTTATATAAATGGAATCATATAATTTGGGCTCTTTGGGTCTGGTTTCTTTCACTTATCATAATGTTTTCAAGGTTCTTCTGTGTAGTAGTAAGTGTCAGTATTTCATTCCTTTTAATTGCCAAATAATATTCCATTATACAGATATACCACACCACATTTGTTTATCCATTTGCCTATGATGGACATTTGGGTCATTTCTGCTTTTTGGCTATTATGTACAATATCATGAGTTTTTGTATACAAGTTTTTCAAGTGGACACATTTTTATTTTTCTTCCATAAAAATGGAATGCAATGGCAGGGCAGAATGGCTAGGCCGTGTACTACTCTTTAGTTATTTTAGGAACAGCTAAACTAGTTTCCAAAGTGACTGCCCTGTTTTATCAACACATCTCTACCAGCAGGATATGAGGGTTCCCATTGTTCTACATCCTTGCCAGTACTTGTTATTTTCTGAGCTTTTGATGATCCCATCTTAGGGGGGTGTCAAGTGTTTTGAGACAGTGAAAATGTGCTTGTGCATTTTCCTGATGACTAATGATGCTGAGCATCTTTCCACGTATTATGAGTCACTTGTATACATACTTTGGAGAAATGTTTAAACTGGGTTATTTTTCTCATTATTAAGTTGTAAGAGTTCTTTGTATATTTTCCATACAAGTCCCTGATCAGATAACAGAATCTGCAAATATTTTCTCCCTGTGAATATTTTCTCTCTGTGAGTTGTCTTTTCTTATTCTCTTAGTAGTGTTCCTTGAAGCACATTTTGAAGTTCAATTATTTTTTTCCTTTTGATGCTTGTGCTTTGGTGTCATATCTAAGAATTCATTACCAAACTTAAGATCATGAAGATTTATCTCCATTTTCCTTGAGGAGTTTTATATTATTAGGTCTTTGATCCAATTTTATTTTTATTTTGTAAAAAACACATAAAATTTTGCTTTGGAATTCACTTCAGTGGTATTAAGTACATTTACATTGTTGTGGAAACATCACTGCCATCCATTTGCAAAATTTTTTCATCTTTACAAGCTGGAACCATACCCTCTGAATAAAAGTAACTCCCCATCCCTCTCTGACCCCCAGCTGCTGGCTGGTTACACTTGAATACTCTGGGTACCTCATATGGGTGGGCAGGGGCATACAATACGTGTCCTTTTGCGTCTGTCTTACCACCCTTAGCACAATGTCAATATGCACCCACGTTGTATAGCATGTGTCAGAATTTTTCCTTTTTGTTGCTGAATAATATTCCATTGTATGCTACACATTATATCTCTTCATCTGTTGATGGACATTTGTGTTGCCTTTTTGCTATTGTGAATGCTGCTGCTGTGATCCCTAAGGATTTACTTGTGTAGCATAAGTGACGGTTTAGTGTAAGCTTAGTGAGTCTGTTCCCACTGCCCACCCCCACATGGGGTGAGGACTCTAATATTGCCCTCAAAAGGGTTACAGATGTGAATATGCCTATAGTCGCCCCAGCACAAGAGTGATTTTCACAGATGTCTCTTTCCCTGATCACACCCAGCAGTTAAGCTACATGAATTGTTGACAGCTGCATTTTTGGCCAATAATGTCCTGAGGAAAAAATTGTTCCACAAACTGATCCAATCAAATGTCTGCCTCTTTTGAAGGGATAGTTTCAAGGGCAGTGTTTGAATTTGTTCTGACCCCAACAGAGTCCTCCCATCTGTCTCCCCATTTCTCTCTAGCAAACCAGCTAGTTTACCTTAAGTTTCTAACTATGGCACTCCTGCCAACTGCCTTTCACCACAGCCTCCACTGTGTTAGAGGGTACACTTAAGTCTGAACTTCTCTTGCAAAAGAAGCCAGTTCCTTTGAGGAGAGATATGAGGCTCTCTGGTCTATAGTCTGCCTCTCCCCTTTGGGGAAAAATTTCTGAGGCCTGACTCTGGTGTTGGGGGTGGGGTAATGCCCCACTTCTGTGTGATGCGCTTACCTCAAAAGCTGAGAGCTGGGTAGGGCGTGGCCTCAAGCTTTCTTGATTTGCCTCTTCCATTGTGAACACCTTATGGGTCTGAAAAAGGCAGTTAGTGTCCTTGGATTCTCAGCACCAGGCCCAAGGTAGAGTGTTCATCTCATGAGAGGGGGCTGAGCAGAAGGGAGTCTTCCACCTCTCACCTGAAGTATCAGAATTTATCCTCAATTACAGGTAGCTAAGGGCGAAAAAAATGCCGCTTTTAGCCTTTCCCAAGAAGACAGCTCTGTGATTGGGAGCTGGAGTGAGGGGCTGGTGGTGGAGCCGTGTGTTTTTGACGTCACTGGTCTGGAGCGGTTTCCAGCCTCACGAGCTGGGAGGCAGGAAGGAGGGGATCTGAGTTCAAATGCCACACTTTTAAAAAGAGCCATGATTTTCACCAGTTTCACTGGAGGGTGGGCCTGTGGAACGCCTCATGCCTTCCTTCCAGAAGTGCACTCCTTTCCATCTCTAGTGCTCAGCAAGCGGCTTGTGCCTCTGCCATTCCAGACTGTTCTCACCAAGGTCATCGACTGTCCTGAGTGCCAGAGCCAGCGGGCACTTCCAGGTCCTCAGGGCTCACGGCACTGACACCTCTGCCCTTCCCTAGGCTTTTGTGACGCTGTGCTCCTAGCTGCTCTCTGCCTTCCTTTCTTACATCATCCTTCATAAGCTCATTCTAACTCTGCATCACCCTTAAAATGTGATGCATTTCTCCCCTGGTCCCTCCCTCAGTTCCCTTTCGCTCCTTTCTGCAAATGCTTATTCTCACCCCCTAGTTTCAACACCACCTGGACACACACAGCCCTGCCTCCTCCCTGCCACCCTTCAATCTGGGTATCTGAGCCTGACCATCCACTCAGGTTTCGTAACCACGCAGCAACCTGGACACCATCAACTGATCTAGATTCGTGCTCGGGAGCTCCCCTCAGCCTGCTCCCCTCCCTCCTTTTCTCCTGTCTCGCTGAGGAGCGCCCCGTCAGTCATTTCCCCTCCGAGAACAGAATCACTCTAGACACCAACTCTGCCCTCCAGCACCGTCACCAGGGCTAAAAACTATGCTTTTGGGCCACCGCTGTGGTGCCCTAGTGTAGCCCTGTCCCCTGCAACAGGACTGTGGACACCCCCTCCAGCTGCTCCCTGACCACCTGCTTTTCGCTTTTCACTCCATTCCACACAATGTCTTTGTTGTATTTCTTTGATGAAAATCTGGTCATAGTCCTGGCTTAAAAGGCTTTACCACTGGCCATCACACTCAGGTCCAGTTTTAACTCAGCTTGGCACACGGCCCCTGCCTGCCCTTCCAGGCTCATCACCACCACAGTCCTCCTCAAAGGCGCTCCTGGGCCTGTCACCTGGGAACTCACAAGAAATGCACAAGGGCTCCACCCCAGACCTACTGACATAACAACGTGGGGGTTCAGCCACCTCCCGAGGAGATTCTGATGCGTCCTGGAATTGAGACCCACAGATCACCCCTCACTCCAGCTGTGCCCAAGTCCACGTCTTGCCTGGACATACACCTTGTCCTTTCTTAACTATTGTTTATCAGCTATTGTTTGGAGTCCTTCCGCTGTGTTCTTTTGTATTTAGTAATGACCTCAGAACAGCTTTATTAGAGCACGGATTGACGTCCTGTTATACTGGTGTGTTAGTCCTTTCCCAGCAACACCCTTCTTCAGGGAAGAGACAATTTCTCACTCCAAGACAATACCTGCCTTAAGGCAGGCACTCTAAAAATGTGGATTTCAGGGGTGAGCTTTCTAACAGGGAGAATGTAGAGCCAGAGGCTAAGAGATAAAGCCTATCCTCCTAATTTTCAAACTCATGAACCAGGAGGTAAGAAGCGCCCCACCTGCCGTGCCAGCTAACAGGCTCCCTGAGCACCCAGCTCGTGCGCCGCCCGGCCTGCCACTGCCGTGTTCAGACTTCCCTGTCAGAAACTGCCTCTCCCCCCCACCCGATTAAAAAGACCAAACCAAACCAAAAATGAGGACTGTTCATTGTTCCTTCAGAGGAAAGCTTTATTGTAACATAAAATACACAACTTTGTGACTGCCCCAAATTGTACACAATACTTTTTTTGGTGGCTAAATACTAATCTGCCTTGACACTAAAATATGTATCTGAGATAATTTCACAAAGTTTTAAAAAGAAAAATTATAAAAAGTATTCTTCCATTTTAAGTTATAGTCACTGTGAGTCTCCCTCCCCTACGAAACCCCACACATACCACACGCCGAGTCAGACATTTTGATGACTTGTGTGTGTCTGGGAGCGAGCGGGAGGCCGAGGCAGCCAAGGCTTGCCCCTGCCTCTTCCTGTGGCTCGCAGGGACGGGGAGGAGGAGAGGACACGACGCAGACACGAGCGCACCGTTCAGTCAGAAATCTCTCATCGCAGGCGCGGCCTCAGGAAAAGCAGGGACAGCTCAGCATCCGGACAGCCCAGGACCCCGCCCGCCCACCGGGGCGGCATAGCCCCCACAGCCCACCTCCAGCCCCATGCCAACCACAGAGCGAGGCCTCTGCCCCCAGTCTGCCCAGGGCTGGTCTGCGCCAGCCCGAGTGTGCCAGACCTTGCAACCTCAGGGCTGCCGGTTCTGGGGGCCAGGGGGTGCTGTGAGGCCTGAGGGACAGGCAGGCGGGCCTGGAAGCCTGGGTACATGCGCAGTCCGGCTTCTTCCCGCCTTCCCTCACTCTCAGCCTCACAGTCGCCGAGTACCCCCTCTGAGGGGCACACAGGGGCTCAGCAGCACCCTGTGTCAACCTGCTCCTCAGAGGCAGAGATTCTACTGCCCAGCATAGAAAAATAAATCAGTGTATGAAACCAAGCCAGGGCAAACAGCAGCTTTTAAAAAATCATCTTCCAATAAATAATTTACTACAGAGGAATATTTTCCTTTAACATCAAAACACTGATAAATTCAGTTATTTTTGTAAAAAAAAAATATGTTTATTTACTCACATGTATAAAAATAAGGTCTTTAGGGCCATTCTCTCCTGGGTGTGCTTTTACCTTTCTTTTGGAGATGGGGGCCAGGGTGACCTTGTAGGCCTAACCCGAAGCTCTGTTGGCCCCCTTCTTCCCACTCGCCTGCCACAGCTATCCCTTCAGGTGTGAAGCTGCGGAAGAAGCTGGGGGCAAAGTTATGCGGAGGCTTTTTTGTTCTGTGTTTGCAGTTTACCCAAACTTCCCAGCAAAATTGCTGGCTGCATTGCCCCCAGATTACCAACGCCCAATACCCAGCACCCCACACCTGGGGGCCACAACACAGCTGGACGTGCCGGCCCTGTTTCTGAGCACGCCCCTGCCACCCTCTCCTAAGACGTGGTGCGTGAATGTGAAGGCCACACGGCGACCTGGGTGTGAGGGGCACAGGACTGATGCGGGGAGGGAGGCTTCTACGTCACATGAGGTGGGCGGAAAACAGACGGTCCCGTTGAGAGACAGAAACACCATTCAACATCTGCTAAAATGCCTTCTCCGTGAGCCTTCGTGAAGTCGTGCTTATGTCTCTGCTGGTGCAGAGGGCCGGGCAGACCGGACGCAGCGTCCCTGGGCAGCCAGGCGGCATCCTCAGCACCTGGCACCAAGGCTGGGCAGGCCACTCTGGTGGACACAGAGGACATGATGCTGTAAGCTTCAGTCACGTGCCCGTCTGTTCTTCCCGCAGCTCGTGGACGCGTTTGTGCCTGTGCACACTTACAGGCACAGAGTGGCAATTCCAGGGACGGCGGGGGGGGGGGCGGGGTGGAGAGAACATTAAGATGGGTGTTATTTAAAAAGCCACTACCCACTCGAAAACTTAGGACCCCTCTTGCTCCGACAGTCGTGGAACGTCTCCCCTTTCCCAAGTCTTCCCAGGAAAATGGGGGGAGGGGGAGAGGGGAGGAGGACGGGCTGGCTTTCTTTGTCAAAAGGCAGTTTCTACACTTGAGAAGCAAGGCAGAGATAATCACGGTTATACATCAATGGCTTGGCAGACACAGTGACAAAGGCTCGCCAGAGAGGAGGTGCTTTCTCCCCCTTCGTCTTTCTCTTACTCGAACAGCCACACATCAGAGTTCAGCCTCCCTCAAGACACACGGCCGAGTTCCAGGGTTCAAGGAACAAACAATCTTTGTGTACAAGGTTAAAGCAACCAAACCACAGTGGCCCCAATGCTACAACTAAACTCTGGATAGCAAGGGGGAGAAAAGCAGTGTGCAAACTCTCTCTCTCTCTCTCTCTCTCACACACACACTCTCTCTCACACACACTCACACTCCCTTCACTGGTGCCACCATGCACAGAAACACTAAAGTCACAACTAGTATTAACACTTCACATTATGAGTATTGTTTCCAAAGAGAAGCGATTCATGGAATTAAAACATCCACAAGAGTAACTCCTCTGACGAGGATGAAGAAGCTGAAGATGGAGGCGGGGGGTCACGACTGAGCATGGGGGATCCACTGACTGTCCATCGGTCGGCCTAACAGTTCCTCCACACGCCGCGCCACGTCCATTGTGTCATCCAGATCGAAGTCCCCGTCGGTGTCAAGGACAGGGTCGGGGCTTGGGAGAGAAGAGAAGGGATGAGGGGGAGAGGGAGAGGGTGTCAGAGATCAGTGACGAACAGCAGAGACCACCCAAGCACCGCACCCCATGAAGTGAATGGCCCAGGTCAACCTGTACCCTCAGCCTAGCCTTCAGGGGAAAGGACCCGCTTCTGATGTGAACAGAGTAGAGTCCTTCCCCTGCGAGCTTGAGAGAGACTCAGACCACAACGCCCCCCCCCAGCCGTCCCTCACACGGATGTCCAGACACATCCAGGCCCCATCTGGCCCTTACACAGAGCGAGGGAATCTCCACCCAGGGGAGGGAGCAGGTGACTGTTGCCCAGCTCCATGCCGACCTACCAGTCTCTTCTGCTGATCTGACTCCCAGGCCCACCCGGGCGTGTGCCAGAGCCTGGGCCGAACCGGGGGTCTCTGACCCAAAGGAGCTCCGGATTCCTTTGCCCACCAACCCTCTGGGCTCCAGCCCGAGGCCAGATCCCCAACTCCTCCCCACGAGCCCCGGGAGAACACCTACTTTTGTGGGTACATGTTAAAGTGAGCCTGGTTGCACACGGCTGGGGAGGGGGCCTGGTCCATGTAGGTGGCGCTGCCCCCCGCGGAGTCTGCAGAGGCGTTTACAAACCTGCAGGAGGCAGAGCAGGGCTCAGCGGCCTGGGGCAGCAGCTCCCCCAGGGAGGGCCCAGGGGGCCTGTCGTGTCTTTGTGGGGACACGAAGGACAGAGTGCCCCATGGGACCAGGGGTTCCGGCTCCCACCTGGGGCTGAGGCAGGTTTGGGGGGAGGGGGCACAGTCTCGTGGCCCATGGAGGGGCGGCGGGGTGGGGGTGGGGGGCTGCCGGGGTTGGGCGGTAGAGCCGGGCCTGGGCACTTACTCAGGGACCACTTGCTTGATCTGCGGCTTCACGTACCCGTCCACTGCTTTAGCTGCCGAGGGGAGAGGCGATGAGAAGCAAAGTTGTCAAATGAAATAAAAATGCAGTCTCTCTTAAGAATCACATCTTTCCTTAGGATACAATACAACCCCCTAATTTTATCTTAGGGAATGATGGGAGCACTATTTGAATCTATTAAGATGAACTGGCAGAGAAAACACCTCAGGGCTAAAACTGCAAGCGAAGATATCTTCCAAGTTGGCTGGCATCTGTTAATCAAATAAATCTTCAAATCACCGAAAAAAACCACTCTAACTCAAGCTTTATTTCTTTCCCCCTAACTCAAGCTTTAATTGCGTACTAACTAAAAAGAAAAAATTCTTTAAAAGTTCAAAGTGGAAGTTATAGCAGAGGGACAGGATTTGGGTTCTCAGTGGACAAAATCAGGAGCAACAGGAGGTCATAGGAAAATACATGTTCAGTCATATGAGGAAGAATTGGAACTGTTCAAAAAAGAAATGGGCCGTCTGGGACAGAACGGATTCCCTTCTCTCTGGAGGATTTCAAGCGGACGGTACACAAACACTTGTCAGGGACTGCACAAATATTCTCAGCATTAGAGAAGAATTAATTTGACTTGCTAATCCTTGAAGCTACTCTCTGAGTTTCTACTTTTGGGAATGGGGGTGTCAGGCTTCCAGGTTCCCGTGGGCTCTTGTGTCCTGGGGTCTCTGCATTTGGGGTGGTCCCTCATCCCGTGAGCGCTGCCTAGGCCGCGTGGCTATTGACAAAGAAGGTTGGTGATCAGTCTCTCCATCTCCACAGAATCCCCACTGAGACACACTGGGTTGGGGGATAAATCCCAAAGTGACCTGGTCAGCCATGGTTACCTTTTCTAAAGACTCAGTATGGAGTCCAGTTTAGCAGGGGCGGGTATGGGACAGTCTGAAGTCAGCGAGTGAGGCAGTTTCTGGCATGTGTTTGTGGGCGCGGTGCCGTCTGGACTCGGTCAGACCGCGAGCACACTAAGGTGTCCAGGACGAGGGCCTGTCAGTGAGCCAGCCCAGGCCGGGGGCGATGCTACACAGCTCACAAATTTCTGGCTGTCCTAACTTGCTTCTTTTAGGCTCCCAAATGTCAGGAGCTATCTTTTTATAATCTCTTGGGTTTTATGGTCTACAAAATGCTCGCAAGTCTCTTTATAATCTCTTGGGTTTTATGGTGCTTTATGGTCTACAAAGAATTTTATAGATTGGCAGGATAAATACCAAAGAAATGAATGTAAAATCCAGATTAGTGGCACTGACCAAAAAAAAAAAGTGTTAAGGATAATCCAAAATACCACATAAATCTAAGACTATCTTGGTTTATTTCTCCACATAGAAACATAACCATCATCTTAGGGTGGAAAAAGGATACAAAAGGCAGAATTTTATATATGAAAAAGATTGGTAGATTAGGGTATGTGGAAATTACAATCTTTGTACTTCAGCAAAATGCAACAAAAGTTAAAAGAAAACACACTGAGAAAAAATCAGGTGCTGCACACAATCAGGAGGTGATTTACTATACAGAAATACTTAGACATCATTAGGAAAAAGAGAACTCCAAGAGAAAAGCGAGCAAGGAACAAGCACACGCTTCACAGAAGAAAGGCCAAGCGGCCACTAATGTGGTGGTTAAGAAATGGGGCTCTGGGGGCCTCCCTGGTGGCACAACTAGGTTGAGTCTCAGCACTATGAAGCTATCGGCAGCCACTGCAGCAGGAGTTTGATTCCTGGCCAGGAAGATTCCCACATGGCGCAGCAGACCTCTCCTGCCTCGCCCGCTGCTCCCCTCAGCAGTGTATTTCCACCCATCTGCCTGTTCTGCTCCCCACTCTGTCTCTGGTGAATCCTCTCACCCTCCTCCCGCCCCACACCTCTGGCCTACACCCCAGTTCTTGTATGCATAAATAAATACATCTTAAAAAAAAAAAAGAAATGGGGCTCTGGAGTTGGGATGTCTGAGCTCAGGGCCTTGCTCGGCCACTTCTAGGCTGTGACCTATGACCTCTGTGCCTTAGTTCCTCACTAAAGAAGGGGGGAGTAACACAGTACCGACCCATTTTCAAGCTTAAATAACTATGTGAAGCTGCTCAAAAAGCTTCTGCACACAGTAAGTGATAAATGTTAGCTGCTGTTATTATTCTAATGATTATTGTCATGATATGAAAAGATATTTGAACTTGTGTAGAGTGAAAGAAACGAAAACGAGAACTAAGATATTTTTATGCCATTAGACTGCCCAGCATGAAACAGACATGACTGCCTGGGGGTGGAGATGCAAACACACCCTGTGGGAGAGGGAGGGGGTTGCATGTTCTGGGGGCAATTCTGAAAACAGGTGTCAAAATGCTTAGAGAGCACACGACACTTGGTGCAAATTCTCTAAGGGAATAATTGAACTAGAAGCATGTATTAGAGTATCTTGATATTAAATTGTAAGTATCTTGACATGGAGTCGCATACAATGGAATGCTATGCAATCACTGAAGATTATATTTACTGAACTATAACTCTGCCTATGATATATTTTTAAGTGAAAAAAACAGTCAAGTCACAGAAGATGACGTATGGTATCACCTTGGACTCCAGACCGGCACGAGCTGGCCTGCCGGCCCCTCCTGTGGCCCTGCCCACCCAGCTGGGACACCCCGGGCTTCGGTGGATGTTTCAAACGCACCAGCCTCATCCCCACCTGGGGGGCTTCTATACGTGTCCTCTCTCTAGGCCTTTTGGGGGGCGAGCTTCCTCGCTGAGCTCAGGCCCATTCTGCTCTCACCTCTTCGGAGAAACCTTCCCTGACGCCCATGGGACGTCACCGCCGTCCTCTTCCCTATGGCTCTCTACCCCTTTATCTTGCTTCTCTGTCTTCATAATGGCCATCGCTATACACTTTTTGGTTTACTTGTTTATTGTCTTCCTTCTGCTGCTAAATCGGAACCCCCACACGGGAAGCACTCACTAAGCACCTGGTGACAGACTTCCTGAATAAATGGCCAGTTCACACCTATATAGATTGGGAGAGCAGCCACTAACTTTTTCATAGTGGTAAGTCTCTAGATGAGAGATATTATACACGTATTTTACTTTTTGGAAATTTTCCAACAAATAGATAATACTTTTATGTTAAAAAAATAACAAAACTGTTTTGAAAAAACAAAATTTTACCTTTTCAACTTTGTTTGCCCTAAGCGTGTATTAAAAACAATTTGTTCCCTTCAATTTGATGCTTGGGGTTGGCTGCAGGTGCATTTTCTGTGTGCTTGAAGAGCACAGCCCCGCACTTACATGTGCCCTAGAAAACGCTCAAACATCAGTAACTAGACACTAATTGTGCAGGTTCATGTAAGACAGACACACGAGCAAAACCACACCAAAATCACAACATAACCAAATCAAAATGCGAACATTGTTACCAGTGGCGGGCTCGCAAGGAACTGGCGTGTAGTATTTGGAGTACACTTCATCCTTCGGCCGATCGGGAAACACATAGATAAGGTAGTTCAGGTCCCCCAGGCGGTCAGCCAAGGACCGGATGGAGAAGTCTCTGGTGGTAAAAGGCATCAGATTCCAAAACATTCTTTCCTCTAGGTGAATAAACAGAACGATCATGCTCTAAACACGATTTCTGAATGGGAAATGCTAAAAGTCAAAATATATAACACAGCAAAACTCTCCATTAAAATTATCCCAATAAAAAACCACTTAAGTAAGCACAGTCCTGGGCAGGTAGGCAGGCACCGCACACACCGCTCCCCAAGGGATGCAAGGCGCTCAGGTAACTGCGGGATCAAAGCATCTGCCAGGAGAAACAGTTCCCACAGACCCCAACTCCTGATTCCCTGCACAAAAATACAGGAGAGCTCTGGGGCTCTGGAGTTGTGATGTCTGAGCTCAGGGCCTTGCTCGGCCACTTCTAGGCTGTGACCTCTGACCTCTGTGCCATGGCCAGCGGACACGAGAGCTACTAAAGGCAAGGAAAATCTTTAAGTCACAAAAACAACCATAAAAAAACTAGCACGTGCCCCTGACTGTGAGGGTCAGAGGAAACAGCGCACGTGCTAGGGTGGGGGTGACCAGTGGCAACACCCTCACGTGAGTCAGGACGAAGAATACTTAGAGCGGCGTGTCACTTCTACTTTCATGACTCCCAATCATTCAGGCAATTCTTTACAGAAATAAGCACAAGGCTGAGGCGTGAGAATGCAAACATTTCAAAGGGAAGCTGCCAGGATTTGGGACGGGATGCTGTAGCACTGGGAGTCATGTCAGGGTTCGTGTTTCTCATGATGCGATTTTACGCAGCTTGCTATGTGGCATGGGAACAGGTCTGTGCTTCCCCTGATCAGTACTGGCCCCACCAAATATAAATATACAGTAGGCTGGTACAGCAATTTTGCAAACAAAAGCAGTTAGTGCGAGTCTTAAAAAGGGAGGGCACTCACGAGAATCAAACTTCCAAGCAATGGTGATGCCCCCAATTTCAGAGTCACTGAATCTCAGCAGGAAGGTCCCATCAGGCTTGTTAATGAGCAGGTCATGGGCCTGTTGCTTGTTCACGAAACCCAAGATAGCTCTGGATCACAAAGCCGAAGGAGCAGAAGCACAGTGTGAAGTTTTAATGCCAGAAAGATCTTCAAACTCTACTGCTAACTAAGAAATGATGATTCTCACCCATCATTCCAATGGGGCTTGAGATGTTTTTTTAACACTTCCATCACACCATCAAACCACTGCCAGAAAGTGTAGTTCCGTCCTGGTAAATTCTCCTGGTTGGAGACATAACAATGAACACAAGGAGGCAAGAGTGACACTTGGGATATTACCTGCACATACTTTAACTGGAAAACACTGGGTGGTAAAAAAACATCTACATTAGCAGGGTCCTACAAATAAGCAAGCCTGGCTGCTTTGCCAAAGGATCCTACAACCGAAAATCAGAACACGGAGGAAAGGAGTCTGCAAGGAGGAGAAACCCAGCAGAGAGCAGGGACTGTCACCCAGTAGACCCTGCCACACACGTTCCCTGGGACCTGGGGTGACCGGGCCTTTGCTGTTTCCAGTGTGTGGTTAGCAAGCAGCAGCAGCAGCTGAGAGATGCAGGTGAAGCAGCGCCTGCACCCTGGCGAGATGCCCAGGGGCTCTGAGAGTGGGACTGGAATGGGCGGCTCCGTGAGGCCCCAAGGGCTGCGGCACTGCCAGCTGCCCCGGCACCCACCAGCCGCCAGCAGCGGGTTGAGTCCTGGGCATGTAGCAGCCACAGCTCGTGGAGACCTTTTTTCACCTTGTTGACCCTCCTCTGATGACCAGCCAACCTGCCGGCCAACTGGCTGACACGATGATTTAAAAGAGGTAGACTCAGAGATCTTTCGATCGGAGCATTTAAAAAAAAAAGTCAGGAAAGAAACGAAAGTTAAATTTGAAATCAAAGATGTGGCAGGTGAATGAACAGACGCTAGCGAAACTGCCTTCTTCATCGGCAGCCCTCCGTGCGGGCTGAGGGACCAGTGACTTTTCCTTACGCTCAAGGAACAAGAGAGTGAGCAGGACGGGGCTGGGGACTCAGGGCCAAAGGCTGACTCCTCGTGAGGACACGTCAGCGCCCGCTGAGCTCGGCTTCGTACAAAGGGGCGTGCAGCCACACACAGCCCAGGCCGCTGGCGCAGCAGACGCAAGATTTCCTGCACAGAAAGTATGTGGCCGTCCCTTTACTCGCGGGTTTCCTGTTACTTTGAGCACGTTTTGTTAGAGGTGTGAGGCCGGGCTGGGGCAGGGAGCCTCCTGGAAGCGTCAGGCTCGGAGTGACTAACCAGGCGCTCACCCTGTTGAACTGGGACCAGGACACGGACATGCTGCTGTAGTCCTCGAGGTGGCCGCTGCTGCTGCTGAAGAGCTTCTGTGCCAGGAACACGAGGTTCTCCTTGGTCAGGCCCCGGTTGCTCTGCACCTCGGCCTTGAACTTCATGTTGAGCGCGTCACACAGCTGTGGCCACAGCACTTTGTCTGGCACCGCGAACGGCACCCGGCCCTGGGAAGGAGAGAGGCCAGGGCCTGTGAGCAAACAGCGGCGTGACTTATTCCCTCAGCCCGCGAAAGGAAAACCCCAGCAGTTGGAAGTCGGTCACGACATCTGTCTTGTCAAGCCCAGGGTGAGTCCAGACTTTCTCAGGGTGTGCCGTTTTGTGGCGTTCAGAAGATTCCCCTTTACCTTCTTCATGCACGCCTTAGGTCACCTCTTGCTTTCTATAGCATTTTGTAAATAAGCAGCTCAATGCTCAGTCTAACCCAGCCACCCCGAAAACAAAGCTGGACCAAGGCCGGCATTCATCTGACACTGCAAGTTCAATGGGGACTTAGGACCCAAAAGACTGGCTCTCCAGGTGCACGCACACACAGGATGTGTGCTCAGGCACGCGTGTGCACAGGTGTGACACTAGCCTCTGACGCCCTTCTGCACCGGCCTCTAGCTCAGAGTCAGACAAGCCAGGGAGGGAGAGTGGAGCTGTGAGTGGGGTGAATTCATTGAAGACAGGTCTGAATATGAATTTTTAATAAGCGGCCTTTTATCCCATTCAGCCACAGTACTTACCTTTTTTTAGTTAGGATAAAAAGGTTCTGAATAGGAAATTTCTTCAAGTGATAAAAAATTCAAAAACCATAAGAGGCTACATAGTGAAATCAGAGGAGGCGCCGCTCCTTGCCCCCAAAGCATGTAAGCTACTTTTGCATGTCTCCGAAGACAGGCCCTACATTCCAGCCAATACATATGTACATGCATAATGTTTCATTTCAAAGTATATAAATGGTAGCATTAAATCTACAGATTCTGCATCTTTTTTTTTTCATTTGATACTGTCTCCAGGAGAACTCACATTAATTAACATACAAGGAAATTCCTCGTTTTCTTCTACGCCCTTTAAATGTGCTCCAGTTTGGAAGCACGGTCAAACATGTAAGCAGACCTCCAGAGATGGGGACGCACGTCTCAGTCTCAAATCTTTAGCCATTTTAAACGATGTTGCAAAGGACTTATGTCATTGATGCTTAGGCAAAAGTACCTTGTAAATTCGCGCATGTGTTTATTTTAAAACAGCCGAAGGTGTGCACTAGTCATTAACGTGACAGACAATGTTAAAAATGCTTATCTACTTAGACAAGATAGTTTAGCAGACGTGTTGTGGGAGGTATGGGGGACTGGGGTCAGTGGACAGGACAGAAGGCGCCCGCCTGGAAGACTCAGCAGGACATGACAGAGGCAGGTGTTGTTTAAAGGGACCACGGTTTGTGGTACAAGCTGGCAGCATCTCTGCCACGGGAAGGTATCACTTTTGCACTAAGAATCCTGTTCTCTGAAGAGGACTGTTGGGAATGCTCAGTCACGAGAGTCACAGCTAGAGACAGATTCCTGTGTCCAGGGAACAGCTATAACCCCTTGACCATATTTTTATGGACTAATGTCTACCAGAAAAATGCAATGCACGGAATTCTGCCTGCTGACGCGGTGTGAGGCTGCTCCGTAGGCAGCACGCTAGTGGTATTCGGAGAGCATTTGGGCACCTAAGTCCGCAAAATCACATTTGTTCCCTTAGACAAAGCATCTCATTCTTCCTGAGAAATCTGGAACCAATCACAGAATCTAAAACTTGGAAGACAATTACAAACCACTCTCAATAAAAACGACTTACTGGAAGACAACAGGAATCAATTTCTAAGCTACAGGGACCTCCTGAGAGGCCCCACATCGACAAGGAGCCAGAGAATCCAAAATGCCATTTACGGCTTCACTGAAATGCCAAGTGACAGCTACCGAGTATCGACCAGGTGATGAGCGCTCTGTCTGTTACCGGATTTAATCTTCCTAACAAAGCTACAGAGCACTGCTGTCCCGGTGTTGCGGGCTCGTGCTGGGGACATCAGCCTGGAGAGGTAAAGTGAATCCCCCAGTAACAGAGCAAAGAAATGGTGGAGCTTGAATTCGAATATGCTTGGCCTGAAGTCACGCCCACGTTCCTTCCATTTCCACACACTCTCTCTTCTGTCTCCCAATAAGGAAAACAGCATTTTCCCTATATTTGAGGGGTGGCGGGGGGGGGGTGATGACACAGAGAGCGATTAATGGCACCAGCACCAAGACCTTGAGGCCCACAAGCCCCGGACACTCACCGGCTCGGCGAAGGCGTTGTCCCAGAGCACGGTGGCTGTCGCGTTGTTGTCCTGGCTGCCGTGCACGATGACCACCACCGGGAGGGACAGGGTCTGGGAAACACGGGGCGGGCAAGCTCACGCTGCGCCGTCCTGACTCCGCCTCCCTCCATCCCCACACGTTCTTTTTCTTTCTTTTTTTTTTTTAAAGATTTATTTATTTATGCCTACAAACTGGGGTACAGGCCAGAGGTGTGGGGTGGTGAGAGGAGTCACCAGAGACAGAGTGGGGAGCAGAACAGGCAGATCAGAAATACACTGCTGAGGGGAGCAGCGGGCGAGACAGGAGAGGTCTGCTGCGCCATGCGGGAAGCTCCCTGGCCGGGGATCGAACTCGTGCTGCAGTGGCTGCTGTTAGCTTCATAGTGCTGAGACTTAACCCGGTGTGTCACCAGGGAGGCCCCCCCCCCCAACAACACATGTTCTTTCTCTCCTTAAGATTCAGTAGGTGTCACCCTTGAATAGAGATTCTGAACGGCTCTGGGATGACATGACTTTTCACATTGACACAATCTTAGAAATTTTAGATATTTTAAGAGATGTGACTAGATATCATGGAAGTATGGATCAGTCTCTCAAAGTTACAAGGAGAACTTTATAGGGAGAGCATACGAAAACATTCCTGGCAAAAAATAGTAAGGAGCAAAGGTCTAAAGCCACAACTGTCACTCAGAGTCATCCTGAGTGATGGTTCTCCTGATTCACTTTAACCTGTATCTCCAGTTATTTCCGTTCGTTATTGCTTGTGTCTCAGAGAATCTAAGAGAAACAGTTTGAAGAAGCGGTCTCCCCACTTTCCGTTCATCAATAATAAAAATATTCAAAAAGTTCTTTTGTGATATAAAGTACACACACACACACACACACACACACACACACACAGCTGAGGGGGGGGCTTTACCTTAACTTGAAAAACCAATTCGTTTCCGCCAACACTGAACTGTGATTCAAACAGGATTGTAAATTTCTCTTCTGTCACTGACTCTGCACCACGGCGATCTGACCTCTTAATTCGTTTCAGGGACTGCAAGGGAGAGAGAGAAGATGAGGAAGGCCTCAAGCAACGGGGGGAAATGTGTGTTCTTCCTCTTCTCCCAGCCTCACCATGTTCCGGAAGTGGGCGCTGAGGGTGCCCGTGGCCTGGTGGTACTCCATCACACAGCAGTTATTCAAGATCTCCCCGCTGTAGTCACTGTGAATCAGACAAGCCAGCTCTCACCCCACAAGCATCTCAGTACACATGGGCAGAATATATTTCACCGCGGAGGAAACAGAGTTAAAAACATGTCACTTAGAGACCACAGAAGCTACAAAATACATGGAATAAATAAATACACATCAAGTATCTGAGACGATTTCTTGGGTGTAGCTACACAGAAACAGAAAGTTAACATCTGTGCGGAACAGTCTCCTAGGTTCCTGCCCTGAGCACTAAAAAGGTCCTAAGAACTGAACCCCCTGCAGAGGGAGGAGGGGACCACACATGCAGCAAGAGGACTGGAGTAAGCGGGCCATGGAGGAGGGAGGCCCGGCCGCCCGGCCCCAGCACAGCCCGACAGGCAGGCGCCCGGGGCGGAGGCCACGTACTTGCGCGTGTTCTCGCTCTTGAGCAGCGCCTTGGCCTGCTGCTCGCTGATGATGGTGGCCTTCACCTGGGGCGGGTTCATGTGCACGTTCAGCTTCCCGCCCACCAGCAGGCGCACGGTGGCCGCGAACTTGGTCTGGGTCTTCAGGACCTGCGGGGGCTGCTTCTCGATGATGAACGTGCTGCGGGGACACACGGTGCTCAGGGGACAGCCCCCGGCCCCCGCGGGGCTCGGCGGCGGAGGCGGCGGTGAGGGAGGCGGGCGGGAGGTGAACGCAGCGGCCGGCCTGGGCTGCAGGAACAAGCCCGCGCCAGGCCGCCGGGGCCGCGGGCAGGGGCGCGAGGGGCGAGGGGTGAGGCAGAGACGGGGATTCCAGCGAGACTTCTGGGCTCCAGCTGCTGCCCCTGCGCCATCCACGGGGTGCTGCCTCTCCCCCGCCGGGCTGGGCAAGAGGCACCCTCACCTGGTCACCAGGGCCGAGACGATGTCCGTGATGGTGGCGTTGACCTCCGCCAGCATCTCCTCCACTGGGCCGGGGATGGGCAGCTGCTGGCAGAGGTGCTCAGCTCTGCGGATCTGCTGCCGGTTCTGCCAGATGATCTCAGCCAGCTTCTCACACCTGCAGGGAACCCCGAGCCCAACGGGAAGGTCACTGGCTCCCCTCTGTCCAGGCCCCAGGCCACAGTCTGGGACGTTCCAGTCTGGAGACAGCCCCCGACACCCAGCCGCACCCCTGACTGGGAAGGCTTGGAGCCGTGGCTGCCTCTCCTGCCCATGAGCAGAGCACAGCCCCC